>JAQIVE010004471.1:0-14492 GCA_034698285.1 Sminthurinus bimaculatus | reverse complement strand
ATCATCATTCTATGCTGATGATGGGTTTTCAGCTCATTTTACATGTTACACATACAATGTGAGCTACAGTTTTGGGACAGAATGACCGAATGCTAACTGCCTGGAATAAATTAACATGTTATGTAATTAATAACGCTGCAAATTTCCTTGCTTCTTGTTTTATAATTTATTTACTTTCACAAACTCGTTGATTACTTTTAATTTGATGTTTCTGTTTTCACTGTTAACACCAAATAGATCCGTGCGAAACTATTCGGAACTGGTAAAACTTGTCTATTTTACAGTGCCCTATTGTGATATCGTCACCAGCTTTGGCGATAAAAGAATACGGGCAAGTAAACCTTCAGTCAGTGACCGAAGTCCATCTTTTACTGACTGGCGATGCCATGAAGCGAGACTATGTAGTAAAATCAAATCGAGTTACTACCAATAATTAGCGTTTCAATTAAAACAGCTTGAAGTATTTTGATAAAACTTTCAGCGCTGCTTACCATTATATTATGCATTGCGTAGTATTAAAGCTTCTGACACCTTTTGGCTTCAATTATGTAATGCAAATTCATACTATAATCTAGATAATATTTTCTGAAAGACAGCAGCTGTAGCTGGTTTTTTATTGCATGGTAACTTTTTCTTGTTTAGGTTGGAGTTGATGCTGGTTTGATGTGATTTCTATGGCTTAGTACATTTTCTCATTTTATTTTCTTTCCCATTTTGATTTTTGCTTGTTCTACTACAATTTGAATCTGCTACAACACTTTCAATGAAACTTGTTCAAACATTCATTTATGATTAATGATGACGCCGGTATGGGTGCTTGTGTACATTATATCAAAATAAAATTATTATGAGAAATAAAAAACGTGTTTTTCTGTACATTTCAGAAACTGCGGACGCCCCTCTGCTAGACGGTACTAATAAATTTTGAATACTCTGTGTAGTATTTGATGTTGTTGATCGTTGATGCTTTGCATGCAAATGATAAATAAATATTTGTCCGTCCTAGTTTTCTAACGAAATTGTGTAGGGTATAATACGGAAAGCATTAAATGTTATGATGTTGACTTTTGATGCGCGGTAAAAAAATAGCATTTTAGTTCTCCCGCGTACTTGCCGTCATCTCATGATATTCATGCTCATATCAGAGTCAATTTGATTTAAAATTCTGGACAGGACGTGTGTTAAAATTGCATTTGGAGAGTACGAATACGCAAACATTTCTTGGATTCGTTTACAGTATGTATGCCCTAATGAAGTACTGACGTATATATACTTACTTTGTTTGTTTGTATTTCCATCTTTGAAAATATGATTTTACTTTTTTAAAGTGTGGAACTGTCCGTACTTGCTACTTATAACGTATTATGGAAGAATATAGTTGGGATTGGTTCTTCTTCATAGAGTAGAATGTATCATCTAACTGGTAATTTCATTAAAAGCCTTAAGGATTACCAAGTCATCATTGTAACATACAAATAATTATGACAGTTATCACATATGTAATTGTGTAATGCTCGTATCTCCATTTTCATGTGTAGAAAGTATAAAAAGTGAGAAATAAAGTTTAATACTCGTATTCATCATACCCTGGGGAACTCTACTCTGCTACTCTTCTGATGAGATCAAAACAGCACAAGCCGTAATGATTAAATTATGAGACGGATACATTTTGTGTGAATTTTGCAGAGATATGCTTCTCTTGTCACTCCATTATGTTCAAGTACAAACTTTATGCATGTATAAACCACAAACCTTTTATCAGAGAAACATTTTCCATTTTAGAAAAAAGGAGGAATATGCTATGCATAAGACAGGAGACCGCACATTGCACATCATCCGCCAAATTAATTACGCGGCGTAGGATTTTTTCTCTTTGCGTACTAATAGTTGGTGGACAAGATTTAAAACGTATGCCGAAACACGAGACATAGAAAAAATTTAATTACAAATTCGACGAATAATATATTTTATGTAATGGTAGGTAAACATGCCGGTGATGATATGATAAAAGAAGTTGGTAGTTGGAAGAAATGTGCAGAAGTGCAAAGTTACTTCTATAAAAAAATAGTGTTGTTTTTCCATAGGAGAAGAAAACATTTCCTAGCACATCCTGGAATTTCGCTAATTGTATGTGTACCATGTTCACTCATAATACGGTAAAGGAAGAGCCAAAATTGCTCCATGATGGGGCACGTTTTAATTTAAACGTCTTTCCACGAGCCTATATGGTATCTTGTATCTTCTGGATTTCTACACAGCTCATAAATAAAAAACCCCACTTAGGAAATCTTTTTTATGTATCGCCGTCTGATCTTTTGCCACTTGACTCATTCATTAAGTTCTCTTGTTTGTAAGGTTTTTAAGTTGTCCTTTGCGATTCGGATAAATTAGAAGTCATCTCTTTTTAAAACGTTCCAGCTTCAAGTTTAGGCTGTGTTCGTATTACTCGCGTTTTTTACATAAATACATTCATGTTATTTTTGACTTCATTATTTGTGTTTTGGGGCATATACATATATAATGTATATATCATGTGTTTTTAATCATATGATGGCTCAAATTTTACTTTTGTTATCCGTTAGCATGGCGAAAGTAGAATCTGAGTCACGATTTGATTAAAAACAGGGTGCAAATATGTATGTATGCATGTCTATTTAAAATCCATCTCTAGTGCTCAAAGGACGATTTTAAGTCTCCTTGTAAGAAATCAAATGTAAAAAGGCAAACAAAAATTTGGTGTCTATATCTATGAAAAAAATAGATGAGATGCCCAATAACAAGCACATAGACGAGTCAAATATAGGCCGACTCTAATACAAATATTGACTTTTGGGTTTGGTAGTAACTCTTTTGTTGCCCCCTTCTTCCTTTGATCAGTTCGAATACGAATAAATATGCATGAGCAATATAGTCAGGCAAACATGGTACTGTGCATTGAGTCTGGGGGTATGTACAAAATGTTTAGGGTTCAAAAGTGAAAGTAGGAGTGTGGGGATTCCTTGAATATTGATTCGAAGAGAAAGCAAAGAAAGGGCTAAACATTCCTTTCTTTCTCCCCTCTTAGCTGTCGGAGTTGTACATACTTCTGTGTGTTGTTTGTAGTTATACAGCCAGCAGACCTGGTACTTACGATAAGAGCGGGAAACGAAGAGCTAAGAGTGGTGTTGTACTTACTCCAGTACGAGTCCAAGTGTGTATACATGAGCATTAGGTCGATGTACAACAGGGGTTCTGATGGATTTTCCTTGCATAGTTTGTGTACACTGATGAATTGTACATGTGCAGTGACTGAAGCTGGCTTTAATTCACAATCGCAGCTCCTGTACAATATGATGTAGAAAATAATATTATTACAGTTTGTATGTGTATGTGGATTATTTGTTTTATACATATTGTGTATACCTACACACAGTTGTATTGACTTATACATGCCTAGTAAATGAAATGTAACGAAAGATGAAATGAACACGCACACACGTCGCTCACCTTGAATTATTAAAGTCCTTTTGGATACTAATAGTGAGCAGCGACTGGTCATAAATAAAACTTCGTGTGTACGATTCGCTTCGTCTTGTTGTCATTCTCTAGTCCAACTTATGTACTTTGTAAATATAGCTATGTGCATCGTACATCCATTTATACGTACTACACCCTGCTTCAACTGTCCACACTCTGGCTACTTAAATTCCAACCAAGGGTCCACTCATTTTTTGTCTGTCTCCGGTCGTTTCGATAGGTGTAAACTCAGAGGGGAGAATGTACTGTAGATGTAACTTGAGCTTGTTGGTCAAGTGGTTTTGTAATTCAAGCATGGCCTTTGAAAGATTGGAAATTTTAAGCCCACAGCATTCGAGGATTTTGTATTATTTTCTTTCTCGCCCTGCTTTCCTTGTCCTATCTCTTCGATCGACTTTCACTTCCATATATATTGACTGTTAACTCCCAACTTGAATGGTCGAACAAAAAATGTGTAGTAACAGAATTAGACAGAATCATGGGCAGAGCAGAGGCTTTCCCGAACAGTAAATATTTTTGGTAAGCTTATGATCCACACCCACACAGAACATTTTTGTTACCTTCAGTATTTCTGTATGAAGGTTGGCGTAGCAAAACCTTTATGCTATTTTAGGAATCTTCTTCTCTAAAATGTAATAATAATAATTCCGGTGTATCTTCTCAAGAATCACAAGAATCCAGACTTCAGAGATGCGCAAGGATAAAGATGAGAGATCAAGTAACAGGAGTAGGATAAAAAAGAACAAATGCTAATAACAATATTCTTTGTGTTTAGTGGGAAATATTTTTATCTCGTAATTTCAGTTGGTGCTTGGTTAGAAAAAATTCGATGCAAATTATGCTATGACTTATGTTTTTCCTCTCATGTTCATGTGTATAAAAGTATATATTGTTCTTCTTTTCTCCGCATGTCATTTTTCGTGCGAGGATCACTAAATAACTATGCACGTATTACGCAGGGTTCAACATATGATGACGATTTTTGTTGCCGCAATTTTTGATGCCGTAGCATATTTGAAAAATTGGATACATTTGTAAATACATACACAGAATATGCACCGGCAATCAACAATAAATGGCTACTTTTAATATATGTAGAATTATGCTGCGTTGCTGCTCCAATATAGAAACCATTATGATAGAAGTTACTGGTGTCTCCAACATCCACTATTCCACTATAAAAAACATTCTGGAGGCGAGATTTTCAAAATGGAAGTGTTTCAGTCCGAAACCCCATGCCGCTAATGGCACAGTATGTATACAATACAATCAAGTAAAAATCACGTGATTCCCGTTGTATTTGATTACATGTGCCATAAATAGCACGGTTTTGTGGACTGTATTTGGTTTGAATTTCTAAGCATTTTAGAAAGTTTGAAAGTTTCCGTTAGATCAAATTAGTTGTGTTGTATTACCGGTATAAAAAATTGTATACGTATATGCATTGAAAGTGACACTGCGCGTTGTCCATAAGCGTAGCTGGTGATTTGTCAGCAGTCAGTGACTTAATACATTTGTGTTGTTATTATTTTACGTAGTAATACAAGCCGGTGTCAGGTTATACGAAATGGATTGTAATAAATACACGCACTTATGGACAAAATACCATTTTATCAACTGCTGATTCATCAATGTACTGTAATATAATAAAATAATATGATCATGGATCTGTGTGTGACCAAAGTATGCTCTTGATTCCGGTGGAAATACATTGCTGTGATTTTCTAGTACACATTTATAAAATATAGGAACCAAGTAATATGCAGATACTGCAAGTACACAGTTTATTTTGTCCTCGAGATATTTAACTGCGTGGTCGAAATTTCCGTGGAGAACTGGAGAATATAATGTATGTATGAAGTACATTGCTAAATATGTAAATGGAAAGTAACTGTATTGAACTATACGAACAAAAGATTTTGCCCACTGGCGCACAAGTAATGCAGCACTTTACACATCATAACATATCGTTAAAGAAACATGAAGAAATTGAACATTCAGAATTCAGACCAGCAGAGCAGAAGAGCATCACAGAGGCGCTCGAGTATTTAGATGTGATTCTATTTTATTCCTTTCAGTTTGATATGCAAGCAAGAGAGATCCCAGAGTGTATAGATTTGAAAAGAGAATGTAGCAGATGTTGAAAAAGTCACTGGAGAAAATATTTAAATGTTGAGCTAACCAGTTTTTCTTGGCATACAATGTTCACTTGTACTAGTTACATTTTATTCCGTTTTTCTTCTTCCTTCCTGTCTGCCTTTGAATTTTACCTTTGAGTTCAAGTTTCTCAAAGTACTTATTCATAATATTTATTTTACTCGGTCTTCTTATTCGATAGTTTCAACGTGAATTCATCATCTAAAAGTTTGAAAGAATAGGAAACATTTGAATTTCAATGTAGCACTGAGAGGATAAAAACTGCAATAGATAATAGAAAGACAGCATGAACGCGTGCTAATAACAAAGTCGAAAAACAATAAGAACAAAATTCAAAGACGGTTATCATAATATTCGGTAGGATTGGAACTGGGTCCGAAAAAATAGTTTTCTGTAACAATAGTGATATTATGAAGAGATAGAAAACGGTGTACATTTTACAGTCCAAATGCGGACGGACAGTCAACTGTGAATTGTCAAGGTAAACTGACAATATCAAAGCTCTTGAATATCAATAGCATTATATATTCTCATTATAAAACATTGAGTTCTGCCAAAACGATTGCATGTTTAAGCGCGAAGTTCAATTCTGAAGGTTTTCTCGGAGAAGATAATAAAGCAAAATAAATAATGATGATCCTGTTCAATACTCGTCAAGTTTCAAAGTTTTCAACCTGGAACTGCAGTTTTAAAACAAATGATATGTTTTCACTGTCGACGTTCAAAGATGTTGGACAGTTTGACAGAAAATAATGAGGATTGTATTTCTCTCGCTGTCTCATTGTTGGTCTGTTATTATTTTTTGCTTTGTGTAGAAAGTAATGTTTTCCCCCTCTCATTGCATTGCAGGGATGAGACAAGTTTGTATGATGGGGTGGTCTTCTAGTATTTTTATACTTGAACATAAAACCAGCCTTCCTCCTATTGACTAGTCAAAATTTTGTACGTAAATAGTCTTCGTTTGTTCAAGTAGTTCATGTTAAATGTCTCAAATTCAAAAAAACTCGTTGATGCAACAAGAAAAATTGACGCTTGACCTAGATATTTTTCCATTTTTTTTTGAGAGTCAAAGAAACTTTCAAACTGATCGAGAATAATGGTTAAGAAAATATGACATTACGTCAAAAATACTAAAAATATCCATTACAATTGTAAGCAAATAAAATAACATTTTGTAAATACGAAAATAATACGAGTCCACTCTCTATATGTTCATGAAGAATGATGCTTTGTAAAAGAAACATAGGTTTGAACTTCCACGGGCGTATTTTTATTTACACGCACGGAAATAAAAGGTCAGGCGGATGGGAGGTGAAGGAAGAAAAATGAAGAGACGGTGAAAGAGAAAGACAAAGAAAGCGCAGATAAATTGCTTTTGGACTCTTATATGCCTGTCCTTTACTTTTGTCTTGCATTTTGTAACCGATGTATTCACTTTACAGTTTTCGTCGACTCTCTCTCTCTCTTTCTCTCACTGTTTCCTTGCTTCCCGAGTTTACTCTTGCCTTTATAATTTATGAACAAAAATGAAAATCGTGAGCCGTTTGATTTCACTTTGAGATGTCTCATTCAAAAGACTATGGATATAAATTAGTAAAATAACATAGTACTACTGGGCACAATGATTTTACTCAATCGAATTATTTTATTGTGGTTATTATCAAATCTTTGAGAATTGGTGAACATAGTTGAACAATTACGAAATAAACTAAATATGCAAGGGGACCTTTTAAATTAAGTGCTCCGACTACATTTCCTAAAGGGTTCGATATGCCAGGAAAATATAAAACGAGAAACTTCAAAAATGTCAACAAAAATTTCAAAGTCGCTGAAAAATATGAAGCACCTTGAGATATATATTACTCTTACTAGTTGCCAACGCGAAGCGCTCCTTTTAAGGAAATACAGTGTGCATGTTTTTGTATGCTATTTTTTCTCCCTTTGTCTCTGTGTGCCTGTGACATGAGGGCTATAAAGACTGTCTTCACCCGGACACGCCATTCATGTGTCTGTATGTTTTGTGTATATGATGGAAAAGGGCTTGTGGGAGCTGACAAAATTCTCAAATGTATAATAATAATAACCTTGGTTACTTTATGGATATGTGTCATCGTCCTTCTTTCTTTCTAACATTCGTCCCTTTCTTTTGTCTCTTTATTTCTTTCTCGTTTTCACTCGTCCATCCTCTGTTCTGTCAGACATAATCTAAGTTTCTTTACAGAAGAAAGCGCAAGGAAAGACAGCATCTTGCAAAGCAAATACGCAAAGAAAGAAATACATAGAGGAAAAATAGACAGCGAGAGGGAGAGATAGATAGAGAGAGTTTATGTGGGCTTGAAAGATGGACGAGAGAAATGTCATGACTGAGGCCGTTGAATTCTTCTTGCAAGAATTTCGGTAAAATAATGAAGGCTTTGGGCCAAGATTATTCTTCACATCTTCTTCCACTTTTTGACTTTCTCTCTGTATAAATTCTAAATTTTTCTCTCCCTCCTCATCTTGCATGTATATTGTATCTGTATAATATGTATGAGGAACATTTTAGAGAACGAATATGTAATATGAAGGAAAGTAAAGTTCTCTCCGGTTCTCCCTCATTCTACTTTCTACATTTCTTTACAAATCTCTCTGGAGAGCGAAAAATTCACGAGGTGAAGAATGGGAATTTACCTGCACGGATGATTCCGTATATTATACACACATGCAGTATAGAACAGCAGCGCAACGTTTTTCAATGTACTGTACGTATTGTATTGTGCTATACGTTCTGTATATACAGTGTAAGCTAGCTAGTAGACTCAGTCAGTTTGTAGTTCTTATACAGCAATAAATGTGTGCAGTACATTTTATTCAACATGCTTAACCGAGCAAACTGTAAGGGAAAGGATGTGGAATCTCTCAAATTATGAACTTTCAACAATATTCCATTCCATTCTTAACACTTGAAGTTTGGGTCAGAACCTCAAAGAAATGAGGTGGGTATGGTGTGTAGTTGAAAGAATTTTTCAATAGGTCATCACCATTATTATAAAAAAGGTAAAAAACGAAGAGGGGAGAAGGGGGTATGGTATGGTGAATATTTATACGGAATGTACACATTTTTGCTCTCACAGAATAACCCTGAGGGATTCAAAAGACACAGGAATGGTACATGGTATTTCATGTGCATAGGAATCCGATATATTTATTTATTGCTTTTATGTATGAGCTTCGCCCAGAGAGACTTTGTTTTTTATCTGCATTTGAATTTAGATCGAAATATTTTGCAATCTCCATAATATGCCGGTGATATTTGGAATTCAGGAGGCTAAAATTGAAAAAGCGGGAATGAATTCACTTCATTCCTTACGAGAAAGTTTAATTTGTATAAAGCGTATTCGTATTTGTTCTCCGATCCTAGGGGAAAAGATCAAAGGTCAAAAGTATTTTTTTAATGCGGAAAAATTAGAATAATTATTGCTTTTGGTCTTCCCTTTTTTACTTACACAATTCACAATTTCTTGAGAAGCAATAATCCATAGTAATAACTTATTTATATGCTATAATTGTTTTATGAATATCCCCGTTCAAGTGTTTATAAATTGAAATGATTTTTTGGATTATTTGCAGAAGAAAAATCGAGACCTGTGTCGGCTACAGATCTATGGGCAGTCGGGTACGTCTTTGGTCATGTTTTATTGTACAGTGTGCTTTGTTGGTCGGGAATATTGTAGTATGCACAGTAAAATTTCACAAGGCAGCTGGGTAAAAAAAACGTTTACTCATGTATTCAGTTGTCTAAAACAATCTCGTATGGTTTTTTATGCCTGCCATTTATCATCATATTATTTTTATTATTTGCTTTAGTTTGTTGTTAGGAAAAGTAGGAAACAGTGAATAAAACAATATTTATAGAGAAAGGCCTTCAATCTAGAATTAAAATAAATACGCTGTGTGCGCTTTTATCCGGTTTGCTGACGCATTATGCTTGAAGCATTTTATGTGACTCTCAAAAATCTATTACGCTATTTATTAGGCAAATGGAGATTTGTTGAAAATGTATCCCTTTATTTAGAGTAGCAGTAACATGGTATCTATAATAGGGAGAGACAATGGTGATGAGATTTTTTATTTGATTTAGTGATTCTGAGAATCATGGTCGTGGTGGTTTAGTATTACATTACAAGATTGTGACTGGAATAGAAAATCCTAACAAAATCTCCTCCAAAATGAAATGATATAGAGTGCAGTTTAGTTTACAAAGCTGTCGGATCAAAGACTGAAGGAAGAGGAAAGCCTAGGTATTCGAAATGTGACATTCTTATGTATATTCTGTTAGGGTATTCGAATGAGCAGGAAATGCCTGGTTTTCTCCCACCTCTTTTGCTCTCTCACGCACACACACAGACATCTACATCTACCGCCATACGTTCATGTTTCAAATGTCGGACGCAGGAGGATCATGATGAAAAATGAGCCTTTTGGGACTTACAAGCTTACATCACGTTGGTTTCAGAATCAATTTGAAATTTTCTCCATCATACATACTACATACATTGTACACTAAAAATGCCTCCCTTACTTGTTTCATTTTTTGCTTCTTTTATATTCCAATTTCCAATGTTATCTATTTCTCACTTTTTGACGTAGACAAAACAATATATCACACCGGGTTTTATAGTATTTGGCTTCTATTGTAAATATCTGTGTGTGTTGTTGACCTTCAAATAGTTTTTCTTGTTTCTAATTGCTTTCTCTGCTTATGGCCACGGAGAAAGTAGTGAGGGAAGGAAATTTCACCATTAATTAAACCCCACGAATTTCGATAAGATGATAAGACAAAAGTACAAAGATCGCTATGTAACTACTTCTTTTGGAAATTCGGCAACAGGTTTCCGATTCTCTCGCTCATAAACTATCTTTTTTAAAGTGCGATTTATTTACCTGCCGCTGTAGCTTGCAGTGTTTAATCATCACTGCAGATATTAACCATGCTTAGAATGAGTTATTCCTTTAAAAATTTGCATCTTAATTGTGGTAATGGGGTATAAAATGAATTTTGTTATTCATGCTATTGAAATAAAAATAATATGAAAAAATTATCTGTTTTCAGCCTGAAGAATGCCCTACCGTTTATTGGATTTGGATTTCTTGACAACCTCATCATGATTTTGGCGGTAATTGAAATTTCTGTTACATTCTCGCATCTTTAGTTCATCATTTGCTGTACAATGTACAACTACACCATGCATACTCTTTACATGACTGCATACATACCTAACCGAAAATTTTCACTGCTCATGTGTCTGTATTAAAAAAAGTTACTCGCTCCGCTTGATTTTATTTCTTTTACTTCCCTCGTATTGTTCTCTGGGTGTGGAAACGTTAACGAGGGAAAAAACAAGCGAGTTTCTTGAAAATTTATTCCATCGATTCCTAGTCTAATCCAAGGTGCACGAAGCTGTAAAAAATTCTATCTTTTATCGCACCGAAAAATGTGTTCATAACGAACAGTTAATCTCCATTTTCACCCCATGCTTTCCTCGCTGGATGCATGGTAAAATGGAAAAACCGAGAATAAGCGAAGATATAGTAGGTACCAGTAGATACGATAAAATTGAGAAGAGGGTTCGGCACAGCTACGAATTTTCCCAGGGAACGCAGCTATTACAATTTATACAATAGCAGAATTTTGCACTTATCTTCGTCGGCTCGAGTTATGTAACAGTAGCAATTCAAAAGCAGTTAAATGAGGCTGGACTCCATACATATAAGATACAGTCAAAATTACGGCACCCATTTCCACGGCCTGGTTCTTGTACTTATGAATGTCTTTGAGAATTTAATAAAGTCCCTATTGTACTTTGTAAGTATACGCCCTACACACACGGTATACGGAATGCATTACCGACAATTTATTGTCTATATTACATAAATGTACTTACAAAAGCCGTGAGTTATTACTTCCTTTCGTTTTTCCAATTGCACTCCCATAGAAAATTAGTGTGTACATCGATTTCTATCCGTTTTTTAATATATGGATGTGATTCTAAATTGATTGTGAGTCCACAATCGACCTGACCCTTTTTTTCTTCCTTTGTAGTTTTTGTGTGAAACATTAATTGTGTAAAAAGTGTACAGAGAGTTGTCTGGTATGCAGATCCTCTGCAATATTTATGTACACTGTCGTCTTCTTACTTCTTTCTACTCTTTTATATCAGTCGTATATTTCTATTATATTATTTATACCTGCAACGATTTATGTATATTGAGACCTCCACAATGGTACAATGGCTTTATGTATGTGCCTATATACTATGCATATGTACGTTTGCCTTTGTACAAGGGAAAAAAATTCTTCCGAAAATTACGGTGGGCCGGAGGAGAAAATAAATTGGTTCTGTTCATGTTTACTTACTTGTATTACATACATGGGAAGAAGAAGGAAATGGGTAGGAGGAAGAAGAAAGGAGAAAAAATAGAGGAAATAATGCACATGAACCATTGGCCAATGAAAATGTGTGTTGTGTTCTCTCTCTTTCTCCATTTCTCTTGTTGTAGATGCTGGTTGACTATCCTTCACTTTCTCTCTTTCGATTTCCCTGCCGTTCTAACTGTGTAGAAGCACATGTATGTATAATGTATATATAAGTATGCTCCTCTTTACAATTACTCACGGGCCTTTATGTATATGTTACGTATACATTTACCATGTATATTGTTGGTCTGGCATGGCTTAAGAAATCTTATTTGTTACGTCCTCAAATTGTATTACTCCTTGGTAATGTTTGTGTGTGTGTGTGTACCTTTTCAGTAGCTTCGTATTTTTTTCAGAGCGACCGCACGTATTTTTCCCGTCTCTTCTCGTATATACATGTACATACACATCGGATTTTGTAGTTCACAATACGATACAGTGCCATCCGTCCAGTTCCGTCACCGGTTTTTTTACAGTAGAGGTAGAATATCAACCTGTTTTCTACATTCACTTCCTCCTCAGACAGTTGATGAAGATGTAAGCGGAAGGGCTGAGTTGAGACGGATTTAGACGGCAGGGAGCTGTTGCGATCGACTGACAGATCGACGGACAGAATAGGTGAAAGAGAAGAAGATCTAAAGATTCACAGAGAAAGAGTCTTCTTCTGCCTCCAAAAAAGTTGTGTATTCCCATCGCCCATCGAATCGACAACCCATGTGTACATAGTCGTTGGAAAACTATTATTGTATTGAAAGGAAATATGACAGTGATAAAAGATAGTGGTCTTTCAATATGTATACATACTGAATACTGAATATTCTTACTGAATACTGTGTACATTTGGATATACATGGATGTATGTGGAGTGGATGAAGGCTTCCATAACTTTTTAATGGTACCTTTTTCCATTCCCTAGAAAATTGTATCGAGTTGTAAAGTGTCTGCAGTTCAGTTTATGGTAGTCGCTGTACTTGTACACCCGTCGTTGTGTATGGTACACACTCTCGACAAAGTCTCTTGTTTACTTTGAACAAGGATAATCGGACATTTTTGTATAGATATTCGAGCTAACAGCTAACAAACGATTGGTTTGGATTGCCGTGCAGTTACTACCTCATTTTGCTCAATGAGTTGAGTGCTGAGTGAAGTCTCCATACTTTCCCGCTCTCTCTCTCTCTCTCCAAATTTCAGTTTAGTTTTATTTTATTTTGTTCAGGGGAGACAAAATGTCAGGGCAGAGTGAAGGCTGTTTCTTTCTTTGTCCACATGCTGCAATAATTATGAAGACGTGTAGCTCTATATTTTACTGTAAATGTTTCATTTCCTTCTTCTGTTATACCTATATGTAGCATATACATGTAGGTACATATGTACTACATATATTATGGTCTATTATGGACAGTTTACGTGATAGTATAATCTATAGTAATGGAGTACACAGTCATAAGTTGAGTTTTGGGAGGAAATGTATAGACGAAGTGGACCTTTATGTTTCTCATGTATGGCTTTTCCACTCATAAAATAAATGTGTATGACGTTGAATCGATTTGTTTCTCTGTAGCTGTATGTATTTCGTCTCGTTTTGTAAGTAGATTATGAAGAGACCGAGATAGAAACTACTTACGCCCACGACTAGATTAAACTGAAGATTGACAAGGAAATGAGATTTGTCCATATATACTGTGTATAGTGTATATATTATACGGTGCAGTATTTGTCCATTTGGGTTTTTAGCTGGTAATTTGTAGGGACGGATGCTGGATGCTGCGTATATATATATATATACTGTGCAATTTTCCATCTCTGTTGTAAATTTGAGTAATAACACATTATGGAACTGTGTACAACTTGTTTTTAGAGTGTGGATGAATGAGATCGTTTGGACCTGCAATCTACACACGGATTTCCCTTGCATTAAACGTGTTTAGTGGTTGTTATTAGTTGTACTTGGGGCCCGTTACGTGTTAGCTTGCCGGGCTGTGTTATGCCATTATATAGATATTTTATTGGGACAATTATAATTATAATTAGTTTTATCTCACACTTTCATCGCTCGGGCCTTTGTGCTTTCTCGAGGCACACATAACATAATGAACATCCTTGCACAACTTTTCTTCTGTGAACATGCAAACATGTGTCTTTTGGAATATTGGGTAATATTGTTGCACAACAAGGAGAACTTTATTGTGTACAAAAGTTTACTCCTGTTTTGGTTGTGCATTACGAGCTTACTCATTTTGATAATATGTCCAGAGTGCATAAAAATACATAATCTATTTGTACATATAACGACATGTTTTATTGGCTGTACGTGGTTTTATTATTGAATAAATAAACTTTATTCACATTTTATCACAAGCTT
>JAQIVE010004470.1:0-14494 GCA_034698285.1 Sminthurinus bimaculatus | reverse complement strand
GTCGCCTTCTCATGAGGGCGAGAAGCGCCACTTTTTATTTCCATAAAAACACATTGAAAAAATTATTTTCTCAAAACTTTTTATGACGGACATGAAAGAGTAGAATTCAAGGATAATCTTAAGTCCTTCATTTGTTTCAATCCATCAACTATAGCAGAATTACGACTTTTATTAGATAGGAGTCAGTAAAAAGTGGCGCTTCTCGCCTCGAGTGACGGTACCTAATTTCCTCGTTTATATACCTATACATATCATATTATCATTATTCAGTATTCATATGATTTAAGAATATTTAACTACTTGAATCACTTCCAATCAAACTGGTCCATATTATCTTTCACTTTTTTCACTATTTTTCTTTCTATTTCCCTGTGCTGTACCTCATCCTACTTAACAATTACGCGATATAATAATATTCAGTATAATATGTATTTGTATTTGCATTTGCATTTTATTGTTGAGTGTTAAAATGTCCATGCAGACAATCTCGTCTTTGTCACACATTCTTCTCGGTACCATTTATTGTATTGTTTTCTTTTTGCTTTCTCCATGCGGAAATGCCTCAAGTCTCTGGAGAAATGTCCACTTTGTATATTTATAGATCGCATATAGATATAGCTGTTCCTTTTTTGTATATATAGGGCTTGTAAACTACATTGCACTTGACATTTGACAAGCATTTGAGTGTCTTGTTCACATTTCAACCATGTATCGCCCATAACTATATACATATGTATGTATATACATACATATTATATATACAACCACAGGAAGAACAAAGAAAATCGAATTGAGTATGAAATGTCAAATGTCACATAAAGCTAACATGGAGCATTATTTTCCTTTGGGCATCAAACATCTGTAGAAGTGGACTCTGGATAGACTCCAAAAGTAGTGACGGTACTACAAAAGGAATTGAACTGCTGTTGTTGTTGTTGTTGGGTAGATTTATTGATAGCACTATTAGTATTTTTATTGTTACTACAATTTGTATTATTCGTATTATTACGTCGTCGACCACCATTATGATTGGTTGCACTTTTATTTGTCCTTGAGTTGTTGGTGGCCGTGGATATAGTTGAAGACTCACCGTTATGGTGCTGATGCTGATGATGGTGATTATTATTGTTTGAACTTGCACTGTTTGTGTTTGTATACGTCGTGTTGGTATTAGTGGCTGCCACTCTGACTCTGACTCCGACTCCCGGCAACATTTTTCTCCTACTCTCCTCACTAGTAACACTGACTCCACCACACTCACAAATAAATCCACCATTTGTATTGGTATGTGCATTGGTATTGGAAATTTGGTTTGTGATGGTAGTGGAATTCCCTTGCTGTTGTAATTGAAATCCAACGTCATTCACTCCGTCTTCCTCATCTTCTTGGTCCTTGATTTCTTCTTCCTCATAATATTCTTCTTCTTCATATTCCTCTTCATCCTCTTCCTCCTCACGTTCCTCTTCCTGCTCATCCGTCTGCACAGAGATGGATCGATGAAGGATCTCAGGTTTCAAATTGGGAAGGAGTCCACCACCACCACCGCCACTACAGATTGTTCCATTTAATGGATGGATGGATAGGGACAAAGGAGGTGGTGGAGGTTCGCACGGCTGATGACTGATGCTGTGCAAATCAAAGCTGTCGAGTAACTCGATCCCACTATCCTCAATCTTGTCAATATTGACGTTGTTCATATTGTTGAGCATGTGACTCGTCGAGAGGATCATGTTCATATTTCGTTGGTCGTGTTTGTTCCCGATCCCAATCCCACAGAGACAGGGCGACTCGTCCCCCGAGGAACTTTTACAGTCGTCCGACACGCACACCGCGTTCGTCCGCTTAATTGGTCGGTTTTTCAGTCTCCAATTATGATGATGGAGACTCGACGGGGGAGGGGACAAAGACAGCTGACTGCTCCGACTGTGACTGTGTGACTGACAACCGCCCCCACCAACAACCCCACTACCCATGGAAGGGCTAAGAATATTTGTGTTGTGATGTGACGAACGAAGGGACCCTTGACCGGACCTAGTCAGGCCAATATTGGTTTGACATGAACTTGACCCAACTCCAACGTCGGGTGTTGGGGTGACCACCGAAGAATCGTCCGAGTCTATATTGTACACTTCGTGGAGCACTGGCAGGTGATTCATATACTTTTGTCCATGGTAGGGACAAATGGAAATGTCCGAGGACTCCGAGTCGGACATGGGACAAATTGAAGCAGACTCTATGGATGAGTTGTCCATCTGACCTCGATTCATGGTGCTCAGCCTTCTGTTAATAATATCACATACATACATACATGTTTATAATTAGAACGGCAAAACAGGAAAAGCAAACAAAGTTAACGAACCAAATATATCCAAACCTTTTTCAGGGGAAGGTTAAAGAGAGCGCGAAATCTCACGGGTCATAATGATAATAATAATGATGACATTGATAATTACAGTGTGTATTATGTCTATGAACTCACTCGAGTCGAGAGATGCCCATGAACGGACTCATATTTGGATTATCCAGAACGTAGGCGCTAATGGCTTTTTCTTTCTTCCAACAGCTGGAAGAGAAACAACTGATTTGCTTGAGCAGATCCCTTCTTTTCAGGAGAATTGTGCAGGAGGCCACCGTCAGAATCACCAATAGAGTTATCGGCCCAACTATTATTAATATACTCAGGGAGCGGCCGAAACCTGAAAAAATTCCAAGAAATTCACAATGTAGGTTCTCACAACTTTGATTACTATATATATCAGATATCAGATAATACATATCAGTATACAAAAAAATCATATTATATTTTATATTTTGTGTTGTGTCCTTGCAGTGTCGCTCATCAGACGCGTCCGTTTCAGCACAATGGGGGATTCCATCACAGACCAACTCACTGGAAATACAATAGATCAGCGCTGGGCAGCTAGAAAACGTGCCCAGGTGATCCTTGCTGATACAAGCCCGAGTTTCTTTACAGGGAAACCTTTTCTTGGCTACACAGGCATCTAAATATGAGAAAAAAACCTCTATTATAAGTTTCTACAATATTATTTATCAGTTATGATGATTTATTATCTAATAAATAAATAATCCTTGTTTATGGTGTTTCATAAAAATCAAATTACCTGGCGTTTCATCCGAGGAGACTTCTGACCAAATAATTTTGAACCCGATACTTTTATCTAGTCTCTCCAACTCCCTCGCCTTTTGCCCAACACCACTCGAGTTTGTATTGTTGCTACTTAAGTCCACTTTTACTGACGTAGAAAATCTTACTAAAAGCCTATTTCGGGATGATAATAACGCACGATCGTCCTCTCCCTATGTGCAGCATACATAGACAATGAAAACAGTAACTGTTATAGCGTTCAAGTTTGGCTAGCATAATATAATGCATACATACTACATACATTTAGAAGCAGGAAAGAGCAACAGGCGATCCAGTGTAGGTAATTATATTGTGGTGAAAGTATATGTGTGCGTAACGTGTAAAGTGTGTGTACGCGGTACGTACATACATACATACATGAATACACACTTTACATGAATATTTCACAGAGAATCGCACAAGTTTGGGCATAAAACATAGTCATAACCGTAAAAAGTTTTTATGGGGATGAGGGGAAACTTTATGTTCATAGTCATATACATACAATGTACAATGTACATAATACTTATGTCTACGTATGGTTTTGTATAGACTCTTTTACTCTCGTTACCTTGTAGTGTCGTTTGTCCCCGCAAAACTTTTTCAGCACAGTGCCGTCGTCGAGAGAGTGTTCATAACCGTCGTACACGCCGAGCTGAGCCTTTTGACAATTTTCTAGTGTATGAAAAAAGGGAATATTCATCATTCATTTTGTTCAAGATTGTTGTTTATAACATTATTATCGTGATTCGTGTAGAGATTGTTAGATTTTTCCATCATTTTCGTATGATGTATGTACTATGCACTTTGTACTTGACTCACCGATACTGCCTTGAAGTTCGAGCTCTTGAATCCGGACAAAGATCCGGTGATTGTAGCTCACACGAAGGAGCCACAAGCAGTCTAGTCCAAAGGGAGGCATCGACATGTCGTTTTTATTGCCTGAAAATAAAATTCATAAACGTTTTCGTCAATACATAATATAGAATATGTATAGAATTTCATCAACATCCAATTTAAGGTTTGCGATGGATTTCATGGCAAAAACTCAAATTAAGAATGAAGGGAAGCTGTCTTATTTGATTTTGTTGTTTTGCTATTTTCATTATGAGTCTCAGCTTATAGTCAGTCAGTATTACTGTGAACCGTCGAAAGGAATTTTGTACATCATAATATTATTATGTGTGCATATACCATTGGATCAAAAATAAAGGCCCCGATAGTTCACTGCTTTTACCATCAATAGATACATACAGTTATATTTAATAACACGGTGTTCATGTCATCATGTGTATTATGAGCTTTAAATATGTACATCAATTATAGGAGGAGGATGATGATGTTTACGTGTATCGCATAAATACCGATATGTATTACCTTGGAATTGAATAATCCCCCCTCCGTTGCCCGTAACTAATTCCCCACACTGCTTGTGACTTCCGTTCACCTTGGGAGGCATCACATCACCTGTATGCGTGTATAATACAGAAACAGATTATAATTTATGCATACATACTGTATGTACATATGAAAAATAATGAGATAAAATATTGGCGCAGTTTGATTCAAATCAAAACTCTTAAATTTGACTAATTAAAAGAGATGCCAGAGAAATTGAGGAATGTCGGACCTTCGTCGACGAATTCGTAGGTAGCAAAGAAGCCGCGGTGGTGAACGGCGTGGTTGGATCTGAAAACGAGCTTGGCTTTTGGGTGGAGGACCAACAGTGGTCCAGGCAGCGTTGAGCCGCAAAAGCGGCGGTGAAAAGTCATTCGATCTCGAAGGTCATATATGTCTAGGTCAATGTAGTCTGAGAGGCAACTGTTGCGTAAAAAAGATCAAAGAAAATTCAATATCCCATCATTTATAAAGCATAACGAATCGTTTTTAAAGTAAAACTCAAAGATGTATAAATTTTGAAGTTGTAATATCAAATACTTTTTACATACACGATACAACACAATATTTTTTTTGCTCTTACCCCGCAGTATAAGGTGGCTCGAGGTCGAAATCATGAAAAGTAATTTTCATCCCCTGCCAATCGGAACCCTGATTCAAATATCAGAAAACATTATTTGTAAAGTTTTTAATTTCAACGAATGTGTAGCAATTTTGCCTCATTAGCATACAAACTATACAGCTTTAGTTCCATCATTTTAACATGTGCTTTTTCAATATTTGGCTACTTTATTCAAAATTCTAAGGTCTAAACCACATGTTGTATATGCTGCATTTAAAAAATTATGTGTTTAGTTGAAATGATGACGGAGCAGTTGTTCCAAGTCTTTTACCAGACTCTGTAAAATAAACAAAAATGCAGGGAGAAAGCAGCGACTTTCATGCTTTCCCATAAAAATTTCTCTTGCTCCTATCTTACGTGTTATGTATTTCTATATTAAATACGTACACACTATGCACCACCTCAATAATCGAGAGTGTGTGGGCATAGAGTATTACAGTGTCTCACGTCTAATCCTGTTACTCTACCATTTAGTGTTCAGTGTCACCAAATGACTGGATGTTTTCAATGTATGTCTTTCTCTTGTTCCCTCCGTCATATCTATATTTAATGCTTTTTGTTAGCATAAGCTCAGAAGTTGAGACCTTGCATTACGGCACGGAGCACGACTCTCATTTTCATATATGACTTTACTTTCATTTTTGCCCTCTGTTTTCTTTTCGGCCTAGGTATACATTAGCCTTTGTTTTTTGTGTTGACCTAGAAAGGCTGAAGATTGTTTATTGTATACATATATACTCATTATATTATAAACTTGGCAAGGAAGTTTGAATTGAAGCTTAAAAATAGCGAGGGCAAGAAAAGTGATCGCTATTAATTTTCTTGAAAACATTATGTTGCACTTTTTGAATTGATGTTTCAAAACCAAACTAACTTACTGTAACTTAATTGGAATGCACTTTTAAAGGACGTTTAAAATGGTGCATCTCAACACGATTGAACATGGGCCGAAAAACGTTTTTTTCACAGCCTTTTTTGCATCTCATTTTGTATTATTGAAACTAATAGGTTAGGACATGGCCCGCAAGATAGTTATTTTATCAAAAAGAGAGGCATGTCATAAGTAAAATAAATGAATATTTAAAATGGCAAAATTCACAAGGAAAAACTAACCTGTAGCAAGTATGTGCAGTCAGCATCGGCTGGATAGGGCAAGGGATAGTTGGGCGAACTAATATTTCCCGACTCGCTACTCGACGAGGTCGCAATGAACTGCGGGCAAGCTGAACAAACAAACGTTTGACAAGTTTTTTAAGTCGAGTCTTATTAGTCTTATCACATTTTGATGCATACATTTTATATAGACCTACATACTCTACTGTTCATATTCCGCATCCCACGCAGAATTAGATGCATATTGAATAATGAACGAAGCTTGCAAAATAATGTAGAAACTTACAAAGCATTTGCATTAGAACTGTACTGTTTTGCACAGTATCATACATAGTTAGTTGGGAACTATTTGACAAATGCAATATAGAGAAAATGATACGAATAAAAAAATGAAGGGATAGATTGTCCGTTCAGTCATCTAATCACATGCACACTTGAATAAATTTACAAATAATACTGGATGACTTCATTTTACATCATAGATCATAAATAGGAATAAGACAGGCAACACTAAATAAACTACATATAAGGAGAAAAAAGTGGCGTTTAAAATTTTAGGAATAATACGGAGCTAAGAAAGTGGGCCGGCAGGCCTGCCCTCATATATGTAATTTACATCTTGCAAAGGAAAATTTGACACAGTAGAAGATTCATTTTGACATTTAGTTAGAATTTCTGATCACATTTTGCTACACTATTATATTCCTTTATTAAGATGGACAAAAGGGAAGAGACTTGAAATATTGTTTATTCAATATCACACGTTCATGCGATGCCGTAAAAAATAAAAGATTTGAATGAATTGGATGGGAAATGGGAAGGGATTGAACTGTATGTATTGGGGTTAGTTGAGTAAAGTTGAGTAAAGTTCAGAGTCAAGATGTTGGTCGGCAAAGGATAAAGTGAAGACAAAGGAGAACTTTATTGGCTATTAGAATAAGTACTGGACTCTTACTAAACTACATACATACAGTGCACATCAAATATGTGTATACATTTAGTTATTGGAACATCAGGAGATACATACATACATATAGGATGAAGTATTAAGTTATTATGGTCCATCAACTTTTTTTTTCTTTCCATTGTACATGTATAAGTTCTTTGGTGGGTGGAGGAAGAAAGTATGTATGTATTAGCAAAAGAAAAAAAAGAAAGTGGCTATCACAAGCGGACAGGAAAAGGAAACTTGGAAATTGGTCGGCCGGTCGGTCATTCAAAATGCGAAGCGTTTCCCCCTCTTCGACGTATAAAAAATAAAGGAAGGACGTGTGGAGTGAAAGTGTAAAAAGGGCCGGTCATGCATTAATTTATCACTTGGTCATGATCACTATCATTCTTTTTCTTTTCACGATTTTTTGTACGATAGTTCTACCCATCTACATTCTACACAATATGCATACATACATATTGATATATGACACTATATTTTATTTTTCATTTTATTCAATATATTATGTGGATAGATAATAGATAGTTTAGATCATAGACAGAGATGGGAAGGAAGATAGATCGTAGGTACATATTTAGGGAGACAATAGGCAATTGAAAAGAAGGAACGGCACATAAAAATGCTACGGGGGAAAGTTACGAGAGAAACTATCTACTATGTATGTATGTATGTATGTATATGTACAATGTACATGGACTCACATTCGGCGAGAGCGAGATGAAAATTCGAAAGATGATGAATAAGAATGAGGATCAAGTTAATCATGTTGGAAGAGGAAGGGAATGTGGATATGAGGCTGCTGTTGGCTTTGGCTGTACTTTTCGCTTTAGTTTTAGTTTTCGTTTTGGTTCTGGTTCTGGATCTTCGTTTGGTTTTGCCTGTGCCAAAGAGTGTGATGCACATCATCATCATGATCATCACCATCCTCTCGTTGTGTTTCTCCGTCTCTCGTCTGATGCTCGGTGTGTAGACGGAGGACGCGGGATTGTAGTGGTGGTGATGGTAGTTGTAGTGGTACTGGTACTGAGGCTGGTGGTAGTGGCTGTCGTTGTAGCTGTAGTTGTAGTGCATAGCAAACTTGTTCTTCCTCTCTCACTCTCTCTCTTTCTCTCTCTCTCTCTTCAGACGTGAATGTGAACTCAATGGCTATAGAGGGAAGAGGGGAAGTGGAGAAAGAAGTGGAAACTGTGGATGTGTATGGTAACTTGAAAAGTATTCTCTACTCTTTCAGCTTGAGATCCTCTTCCACCAAGTCCTGGACCCGAGCGGTTTCTACTACTACTTCTCCGGCTGCTTCTTCTATACACTTTTGCTACTACTTCTCCAGCGTCTTCTTTTCCTCTTCCTGCTCCTTCCTTCTCTCCGTCTTCTTCGTCTTCTCCTTCTTCTTCTACTACCTCTTCCTGTGCTGTCAACAAATCAAACGTGCTGCACATGTCCAGATCGATACATCGATATTTCATATATACCGTTCATATATATCACAATTTGGGGCTCAGCATCTTCTCGGCGAATGGCTTGTCAGTTCTTTCCCGCCTTCTTATGCAATTACGACCTGTTAATTGTAATATAAAAAAAAGATTGGAATTATAATGTAGTGATAAATGATGATGATGGTTCTTATAAAGTTTGACTCAAATAGGGTGTACATAAAAAAAGTTTGATCTTTTTACAAGCGCAGTTCTCACTCTCCCTCGTGAATTGTGTCAATCAGTGTGAGTATACTCAATGGAATAGTTTAGGAACCACAATCACGTTTGCCCCGATATCACAGGGGAAACAAGTAAACTTTTTTCGGGATAACTTCTTCCTACTATGTGTAATATTATGATGTATGTACATAGTTTCTACTTTCTATCAAAACATTTAATGAACAAGTTTATCCTCCATCATTTGTCAGTTATTCAATTATGTCGGGATTTGCTACCCGCAAGCCGGCAAAATTGAAAGAAATTATCTGGTTAGGAATACGGGCATTAGATTTGTCTGGAAATCAAATACGTTGACTTACAAAACAATTCAATTGACTCGAGAAGATGTAGGGAATTTATTATATTTATTTAATCAGCATATTGATTGGCCACGTTAAATTTGAATTGTTTGTGAAGGGTAAATCATATAAACAGCAGCAACAAAATCAGCATAGAAAAAAAGAGCCGATGATATGATCGAATGTTTAGCGGAATATCGATAAATTTTTAAATAATTGTAATTTCGAGCACAGTCTCCTTCCAATTTTACGGTACATGACGACGATGTCGACAGCTTGAATGGAAAGAAATGAAACCAAGTTTTGCTTTTCTACTTTCCCTTTTTTCATTCTCAAACTCCCAATTCAACTCAATTCTTTCGTTTCTGTTTCACTTTCACTTTCAGTTCTCTCCCCATTTTAAGAAGACGAAGAAGGAGTCGCAGGCTAAAAGGAAGGGAAAAAGCAGAGCATTCACCGTACACAATACATCTAGAATTCAACGTACGTTGAACAGATTAGTGTACAAAGGAGAGGGGAACGAGAGAAGCGAAAAGAGATGAAAGTAAAAAGGAGAATATGCATAATATCTCGTTTTATTGATATATTTTGTAGGTACAATGTACATATCTGAGGCTTCTCTTTCTTTCTCTCTCTCTCTCTCATTCACTCACTCACTCACTCACTATTTCTCTGTCGCTTTCTCCATTCCTTTCGCCATGCCATGTAGGTTTACTTTTCCTTGTACTTTATGTTTTGTACATGGACCGTGTATGTACATGTAGTATGTACATGGCGTGGCATCGTCATCATTTTATCTGTCTATGGAAAAACTTTCTCTCTCTTTCTCTTTGCACCCGCTTTATGTCCTCCTTCGTCTCTATCTCAATCTCATATCTATTGTACCATCGCCTTTTCCAAGCCACAGACCTCACCACAAAATCTCCCAAGCCCCACTGATTTTTTACACGTTCACCACCATCACACACTGACAACGGCAACATCAGAGCACAGAGCACAACAACACAGCGGACAATGTGGAAAAAGCAAAGCAAGTGCTTTGTCAGATATAACCAAATATACATATATACACATTTTGCTACATTTTCTCGTATATATAATATATACACATGTACAAAAACAAAATGTGATCTGAGCGGGAGCCAAAGCTCCAGACAGATATGAAATAATATAATATAATGCGAAATATCAAAATACTAGTATACCTAAGTGCACTAGAAAATTCACTACCATCTTCCACGCCTCATATAATTATAATACGAAGGCTTGGCACTCGGTAGGTCCAAAATTGGACCAAATTTGAATTTTTCAGTGAATTTGGTTTTTAACCTTTATACTGTACTTGCACAAAAAAGTAAATATTCGGTCATGTTTAGTAAAATTATTTGCTTAATCAAAAAAGTTTACTTGTAATTTATGGCTGCCGAATACATATTGGCAGTTAAAATTTAATCAAAATTGCAAAAAAGATAAAGAATCGAACCCAAGATAAAGCATATTTGTTATTATTTTATTTATACTGAATCAAAAATTATGTCGCAACTCTTATGAAAACTGGTAGAATTTTATTACAAACATATGGAAAACAAACTAAGGCTCTATAATTTCACTATATGTCAAACCTTGATATCAAAAGTGTAGAACATTGAAATAAATGTGTGGAAAACGGGTTGAGGCTAAACAGTGGAAACCCAAAGCAAAAGCCAAGGCACATAAGTAAAATGTAATAACAATGTGCAGTATGTACAATGTACATTCAACATCCGCCAAACAAGCAAAAAGCAGCGACAGCCAACTTCAGCTTCAACTTCAACTTGAGCTCGAGCTTCAGCCTCAGCTCAGCTTTAGCTTTAGCTCCAGCTCCAACTTCAACTGCAGATAGAGACACTATTCGTCAGAATTTCGACTGTTTGTGTATACTGTATTACTGTGTTTGAATCGCCCATCCATTTCCACTTCCACCCAAAACCAAACCAACGGTTTGGCTCTCAGATCTTTCTTCAAAATGAAGGAAATCGCTTTCTCTCTCTCGCTCTCCCTCCCTCTCCACTTTGGCTTCGACAAGCGGAGAAAGAGAGAGCGAGAGAAAGAGAGAGAGCTAAACGAGACAAATAGAAAATACACAATCGTAAACATTCATACACGCCCAAAATACGAAATACGAAATACAAAATACAAATATACTCAAAATCTTGTTTTTCTGCACTTATATAAAGAGGCCCAACAAGATAGAGAAATGGAGAAGTACGAGGACGACGACAGCGATGACTGCCGACTACCAACAACCAACAGCCAACCAGCCAGCCAACAACAACAACAATAAATGGGTAAACTAACCTACAAGTACAAGTATACATAATATGTATAAACGGCAAGAAGAATGAGAAAGAGACTAACACTGAAGCATTGGAACAGTCTCCTCCTCAATCGTCCTTCTAAATCATAAATCAAGTCTTATCAGCCAAATACAAACACACATACACACACACACACACACACGGGCTAACCGCCAAGCTATTGAGCATTGAGCACACATCGAACATCGAACACGCTACAGACATACAACTATCCGTAAATCCACAACCAAAATCCACATGGAACACGATGAGGCTCTTGGGCCGCAATCCGTAGTGCATACAGTTTAGTAGACATATATAATAATAATAATGTACAATACACATACATAGAGCAGTACTGCCAAGCTAGAGTTTGAGTTTGAGTTTGGGCTTGAGTTTTGAGTGTAGCCAAGCGACTGCCACTAGACCACTGGCACTGCCACTGCCGCTACCTCATCAGTGCACTAAACCAGTTGATCTCCTGCTTACTTCCTTCCTCTCCACAGCCATAGCCATAGCCATAGTCATAGTCATAGTCATGGCCACAGTCGCAGTTGATCTCTCTCCATTTCTCCCGCATCTTAATTACTTTCCCCATCCCAATTCTATATAATACCTTGCCATTTCCGCAATGTTCGGCCGTCGGAGGTAACAGCGAACATCGAAAGGCAAAATCTATAGAGATATCATCCGATAAAATAAATACTACTGAGGTTTGACAGTCCGCAAAGAATCCGATGAAGACTTTATTACTATAAAGGATGTACATTGTACATTTTGACCATCATTAGCTTATCTTCTCTACTGGTGCAATTTTCTGCTCTATTTGATACTTCCGATTGTTGAGGATTTTCTTTTAGTTTTATATGTAACTGGCATTTTCCTATTTTTGCCATTTAGTTATTGATTTCTTGTTCAGAAAGATATTGAAATTCATAACTGTATAACAATTTTATAATTTCGCACCTAGTGTCCTAGTCCGAAATCCTATAGATAAAGGAAAATCTTCCGCCAAACCTCCAAAATACAGCAGCAGCAGTTTTATATTGGAAAAAACTCACCGGGAGTTCCCCAATTCCTCAATATTACCTTGGATTGACTGTGTAACATTGCAATTCGTCTTGGTTCTTGGTAATATGGTGTGGATAAGAAATGCATACGCATATACATACATACCTACCTACATAAATAATATGTATTATGTGTCTATATTGGATTTGGAGAAGAGCTCTTTATTCTCAATTCAGATACATATTGTGTATGTGTATACTGTATGTACGTACAATACTTACATAGAAGTGGGAAAGAATAACCTACTTTTCCCACATGCATTTTCATCTCCACCGCCGTGTACTTGCTTATTGTAAGTACATAGTACATACATATGATACATACTTACAGGACCTTTATTTCATAAAGCTGGAAACCTGGAAAAGGGAAAGATGAAAAATGAAAGTCGCAACCCAAAAAATGAAAGGGAAACGAGGGATTTCCATTCGGTTAAAAGGATTTGCCCTCACCATTGCTATTGGCATTGTCATCATCATCATCATCATCATCATCATCATCATCATCGTCACTATTGACTGGGAGGTGGATTTGGACATTGGACATTGAACGTTGGACAGGACAGGACAAGGAACATTGTAGGTTGTAGGTAGATGTATGTGTATGAATTGGACATTGGACATGGACATATGGGGCAGTTCTCCATCTTCAACTTGTAATTTTAAGAGAGGTACCACTTTCTTTCCTTAAGTCAAATTCAAGTCTAATGCTTACATACATATACATACTATGCACTTTGTATGCACTATACGTACTAAGTACAGTACAGTGAAAAGTAGAAAATCCCGTGGAAAAAAGCCGGGGCAAAAACCAAAGGAAACCGACGCAAACTAAAAACCGAAAACGAGGACATAAT
Organism: Sminthurinus bimaculatus; assembly: GCA_034698285.1. Taxonomy (NCBI): domain Eukaryota; kingdom Metazoa; phylum Arthropoda; class Collembola; order Symphypleona; family Katiannidae; genus Sminthurinus; species Sminthurinus bimaculatus. Next base: position 1,014 of record JAQIVE010004470.1, on the reverse strand, counting down.
AAGTGTATACAAGTAGAGAAAAAAGTGGAAAAAATGACTAGAAGTTAATGGCTTTTCCTTCCTCCCTCTCTCCTCCGTCCTCTGTTCTCTGTTCCTTTTCGTTTGATGATGTTGATGATGCTGATGGTTTTAGGTTACTCTTAGTGGGCTGGAGAGAGTCATTGTGGACATTTTAGATGTGTAGTTACATAATACATACAGAGTATAAAGACTACAGACTCAAGATTTTAGAGAGACGAATAAAGGGAAAAGAACTCTCCTTTCTACAGTCGACCGAGTCCAATACCAAATACATACATACATACATTCATACTTGATGGACTTTATCATATTATGTGGGGAAAGGAAAAGAAAAGGAAGAGTTTTTGCAGCTAAGATTTTAAACCTTGAAGGGATTCTGCGGAAGATGAAGAAAACGTACATACAAAATTGTACATATGTACATAGTACATACACAAGTCTTTCTATGTATTATATGTATTGTGGACGGTGTAGTCACCAATGGGCAGAGAGAAAATGAAGTTGAAGAGAAAAAGAATGTGAAAATAATACATCGTAATAATAATAATAAAGATTGAGAAGAAACCGAAGAGAGATTGAAAGACTGTGAGAAGGACAAGACGGAGCAGGAGGAAGGGAAGTAGAAGTAGAATACATGGAGAAGAAAAAGAAAAGAAACCCGAAAAACTTAATCTTGGCAATAGGAAATCAAGAGGTTCCGGTGTGCGACAATGATGGATGACATTATAATCTCTAACACCACGGTTCATTCCGTTAACTTGAAAAATCAATATTTCGCCTCCCACAGAAATACATCATCATACTGTTCCATGTATGTATACAAAGGTAGTCTACATACGTAAAATACATTATGGGTGAACCTATCTCTATGGAAATAAAATGTAGGCATACATGTACAGCGAAATAACAATGCTACGTACATAAATGTATACATTTTCTGCACCCGACCCTGATTGTCAGGTCAACCTAGACTTGGTTACATTTTTAATGTAA
>JAQIVE010004469.1:0-14498 GCA_034698285.1 Sminthurinus bimaculatus | reverse complement strand
AAAATATATTCCAATTTTCAGAAATTCTAGCATGCGAAAATTTTTAAAAATAATGGTATAATTTTTGAGACTATTTTGCATTAATTTAAATACAGGTCATTGAAAATGTATTCAAGTACCTATCGGGTCAAGATCTTCTCAACTGTCGACTGTGCTGTCGAACCTTCAACCAGGTTGCCCTCCTGCAGAGTATAATGGGCAAACATTTTTTCATCAGATTTCGGTCCGTATTTCGCCCGGACCATCCAGTAGAAAAGAGAACGCTGGACAACTTTCTAAACACTATCTCCACTTTTCCCTATCGATCTCCCTTCTGTCGACAATTTGAGTTTTCTTGTGCCGTTCTGAAATTTGGCAAAATATCCAGATTTATGGACTTCTTTGGAGAGACAATGACCAGCTTGTCCCTCATTTCCTGCATCTTTGAAACGGAGAATACGATTCATTCCATTTTATCTTGTCCAGCTCTCAAAAGATTACAACTTGTCAATACACTATCATCAGCAGATAGTCGCAAATTAAAAGAGTGTGAAATTTCCCAGATATTTTCAAGTATTAAACCTTCGCCCGAACTGAAAATATTGGAGCTGACTGCCACCGTTGAAACCAATGCGATCAGTGAATGTAGCCTTACGCATCTTTTGAAAATCTGTCCCAATTTAAACAGTGTACAGATTAAAACCAGTCTTTTGACCTTTGAACGTTTTTCAACGGCCTTGTCGTCAGAAAAATCAGTAATATTGAATAAATTATCTTCAATTATGCTGTCCGACATGGACTGCTCCTCGCCCTCGTTCATGTCATCCTGGGAAAATCTACGAGAAGCAAAAGTTCATCTCCCAATAATCGAAATAGCCGGCTGCAATGTCACCTTAGACTTTATAAAGTTTATCCTATCCGAGTTTGCTCATTGCCTCGAGAAGCTAAAGATTTGCGGGGGAACCACAAACGAAATTTTATCCTATGGTCTCCTCTGCTTGAAGCAGCCCTTGAGATCATTGAGTCACTTGACTCTACCTCTGTCTGCCATAAACCCAGGTGATGGTGAGTTGATCAGCCATAAACTTCCAAAGTTAGTGCAGCTCAACTTAGTTTCCTCACTGAGATCCACATTTAAAACGATAGTGAACATGGAAAGTAATGAGGATTGTTACGAAAATATTAGCGAAAGTATTATTAACAGTAAAAATAAAAATAGAATGAACTATCTTCGCATTCAAAGTAAAATTGAAAATGAGGGTCAAAAGACGCCGTGCTTCTTTCAAGCTCCCGCCTATCAAGATGTCATTATGGACCGCAAGGAAGAGTTCCCCAAAATACTGACACTTTTCCCTCAGAACAATATCACTCATCTCAATATCTATCTCAAACATGTGACCAGTCTCTATTTGGACTTGATCTTTGAGACTCTCCAGGGTCACCTAACGTATTTGACCATTTCTGCGGATTTCTCGGATAGCTTCTACCCGGAAAGCTGGACTGGCATCCCTTCGAGTGAATGTAGTCGTCTAATCTCATCTTGCACTGCAAATGCTAGTAATTCTGTCAGCAATTCATCTCTATCCTGTCCTTGTGAATCCTTGAGAACGTCTCCCTACATTGGGACCTTGACGAGTAATACAAAAACAAACATTTATTTTATCCAACAGAGCACGAGAGCACTACATGCTACACATTATTCTAAAAATTTCGTTTACAATCCTATGATATGCTGCTTTTCTTAATAATGGTTGAATATGTACTTTTTTCAGAGCTAAAACAACTGGAATTAGAAAACTGGACAAGCTCTCAGTCCTTGAACTCCAGAGAAACCATCAATTTTATCATTACACATGGAATCGCTCATTTGAGGAAACTTGAGACTCTGAAGCTCAATGGATTCTCTGTAAGTTCTAAATAGATATTCATATTTTTATTGAAAACGTTAAAGTTCATTTCTTTAAGTTGGATTTTGTGTAATATGTTCACAGGCTGTGGACTCCAGCGTATCGAAAGCCCTATTGGTTCAGTTAAACTACTGCGAAATCGATGGGGTTCAACTAACTACTTTGTGAAGCAAAACAAAAAGATCACCATTTATTACGTTTCTTTTGAAATAAACTGTAAAATAATGCTTATTCCTTACTCAAAATACAAAATACAAATTGCTTCCCCAAGAATTAATTATTTAATATTCACTCCGCATGTTACGTTTAAATTCTCAAGGGTTTGTTTTCATGAAATGTCTAGTCTACAAGTATACATATTATACATTTAATACTTACCTATTGCTTATTACAACCTATTTTTAAAAATATAAAATTAGAAAGTAGAATTATGACTTGAATATTTTAATTTTTATAAGAAAATTCATACGCGTATGTATGGCTTTGCACAATGCAATGTAACATAATGTAAATATTATAGTAAATAATGGACCCCTCTCGTCTTCAGACCTGAGATAGTCACAAAATAGTATTGTTATGTGCATACGTAAGTATTTTGGTTATAATATTTTAGTCATTATCATACTAACTATATCTAAAACAAGCAACTGACAGTATTTCCTTGATAGTATGAGTTGGGTCGGAGACGATAGTACATATAAATAAGTACCTACTTAAGACTTAGGTAAGTACGTTTGTTTCTGCAGTCGGTGTTGATTCAAAATTCAAAACGTTCAGTTGACGTCGTGTGTGTTCTGCATCATTGTGTTGTCGTTCTCCATTCTCCATAACTTGTCTTGTCCATTTTTTCCAGAATTCCAGAACAAAAAAACTACGGTCAAGTAAGTACTACGTTTTCTGCACCATTAAGGTAAGAATCAGTAATAAAAGTAAACTTGTTATAAAAAATTCAATAATTAACTAAACAAAAAATACGTTATTGCATTTTTGTTGTATTGTATTGTATTATTGTTTGCTTCTTGCTTCCCATTTTCCTGACGCCTTTTTTAAAAATGAATTTGAATTCTTCAATTTTGACTTTGTCATTTGTTAGTATTTTGTAAATAAGTATTCTGATTTAAATATTATTATCATAATCTTCTATGTTTAACGTTTAAAGCCTTCATTTGTAAAGCAGGCAATTATTTACATAGTATATGCCATATGCCTATCACCAGCCATATAATATGGCCCATATTCAGAAGGTTGGTTTTGTGTAAGTATAAAATTAATCGTTATTGACTTGTTGATATTATTACAGACAAAATGAAGATTGTTGTCAAGAATCTCGAAGGGCGGGCACTAAATATGGAGGTCCCCGAGGATATAATGGTTGAAAAGTTGAAGGCCAAGATTTCGGAAATGAACGGTGTCGAGCCCGGGCATCAAAAGATTATTTTCATGGGCAAACATCTGACTGAAGGAAGCAAGTAAGTTTTTTGTTTTTTGGCATTTTAGCTACACGGTATTTTTTCAAAACAACTTGCAAGTAAAAGTACACGACTTTCGGATTTTCAACCACCACAGTATAATAATTGAGTGTATAACATATAATATGGAATTATGCATGATTTTTTACTTTTTACTTCATTCAAATACAAAATGTATCAAGTAAAACTATTGTGGGTTTTTCGAAAAAAAAAACATTAAATCGTACCTTCGTCTCGATCTCGTTTTATGGTAATGACTTCTTTCTTTGTGTGTATTTCAATAGGTTGAGTGAATTACGAGTGAAAGATGGTAAGTACTACGATAATGTAAATGTAAAATTATTGGAAATTTTCAGTGACTGTCACTTTGCAACTAAACTAGTGTGTATATGAGTGTGTATTGTCCTTATTTTTATCATGCTTAATGCTTATACACTGTTTATTCATTTATAGCCGAAAACGGATCTGCAGTCTTACGATCAGACATTAGGCATGATAAATGAATGTGTATAAAAGACGTGATAATTATATGTATTGTGTTATTGTACAAAAATATTTATCTAAATAATTATGGTGTTGAATTTAAGGGTCCGTCCTGCATTTGGTCGTTCGTTCAACTGGTGGTCGAGACTGATGAGAGGAAAGCAGAAGGCGCCCTTCGAAAATATATTACGCACTACGCACATTGAAAAAATACAAAAAAAGTTGAAAAGCCATTGTGGTGATTTTCACTTCTTAGTCACTTATTACTTACTGATTATTGTAGCAATACAAAACTTGTATTGCTGCTGATAATGAATTATTACTGTCAATTCCTATTCTACTTACTACAATATCATTAGTTTAAGCTATCAACATAATTTCGTATATTATTTTTTGTGCGTACATTTTTTTCTATGTATTTGTATGTCTACAAATTATTTTCTAGAATTTTGAAGTTTTCTACATGTTGTGTAAGTAAATAGTTTGTGTCTCTAATATATTTCTCATTTCTGGAGAACAGATATTATAGAATCTGTGTTCTAGCCACACAAGATGTAAGATATCAACATGTTATGTATATTTTATAAATTTTTGTATGAAGGGTAATAAAAACTAGTATCGCAAACAATACTTGCACTAGATTTTGTTTCCGTAAAAATATATACTGTAGAAATATAAATGATTCTTTATTTTAAAAAAGTTTGACATAACATTATCATCATAACAATCTTTACTGTTACACAGTGCATATTGCACTCGTATGGTACACTACTTCTTATAGGTATACATAAGTGTTTCATGGAATTCATATATCAAGTAAATGTTTCTTTTGTAATCAGTATCAGTAGATCAGTAGATATTCATAAAAATACAAACAGACGTCTGCGATGGGAAAACTTAGAGTACTTCATAGTTCACACAATATGATAAACAGTTAGACTTAAAAAAATTTAACCTATGTATACTCTATACATACAACTTATGAATTATATTTTCCGAAAAACGTTCTTTAGTTGTTAATATTTCTTCTTGAAAAAGAATCACATTGTGTAAATACAAAGGTGACAATCTCTCAAGATTGAACTTTTAATTCCATCTCTAACTTTCATACTTGTTCCTGGGTTCTCTTCTAAACTTTGAAGATATTCATGCATATCTGAAATTTTGGTAATTTGAGGTCCAGCAGAGTCGAAGAACAGCCACGGCGAAGTTTGACTGTTTCCACATTTTACAAATGCAGTATAATGATAAAAACCAACACAAATGACAGCTACTAAATTCATCTTGAAATTTGGAATTTCATTCTGTTCAACTTTCAACTCATTAAAGGGGTGACCTAGTCCCTCGTGTAAACTATCCGTATTTAGGACACACATTTCACAGTAACCAGTCTTATCACTGTCACAGTCTCTACATTTAACAGTCACTGGATTATCACAAGGGCAAAAAAAGTGGCCGTCAATAACCTTAGTTAGATCCAGTTGAAGGTTTGGAATTACTCTGTCCAACGACAGTTTTCCATTGCATCTGGGCATTTGAAGGATCAATGCAGGCTTGGGTACATTTTTCAGTTTGAGATTTCCCCAAAACTCCATGCTATTTTCGTAAAGTTGTTGTACTGTGGCATAATTTGACGGCTCTGCCCAAAGTTGATGAATGTAATCAGACATGTCAGTAGTGTATTCAAAAAAATGAGGAACTTTGAAGGCATCTCCAAATAAAATGAACAGCAGATCCTCAGCATCTATTTAAAAGTACATGATACAAGGAAAGCATTGACCTTACAATTAGTTCTTTGACTTTTATCTATCGTTATCATTGTTGTATTATTTAATTCTTGCTCATACTGCCGAAGATACGGCTAAAAAGTATTTAAAAGCATTTAATGCATATTATTATAGTACATAAGTGGAAGAATTATTTAATTTACCCATGAAGCTTCCCAGTAGTTCCTTTTTGAAATGCCCGATCAAACGTCTAAACTTCATGACAGTACTTCCAGGGACAAAGTGGTTTCTACGGAGTAGCTGAACAATATTTCTCAAAGAGTCTTTGTATTCTTTTATTTTATCTTCATCTTTATCGTTCGTCGTAAGAAGGATCTCATCAAAAATATTTGTGCAATAAAAGAGAGAAAATAAGGTAGCATCAAGGTAGCACGAATTACTCCTTCCCTGGATACCCTTTGAATATCCAAAAGTAGCATTATTTTCAGTTTCAGTGATGTGAGAAGTAAGGGGCTCGCTTGAAGAAATTATTAAATTATCGTTTTCGTCCAACAGCTCGTGAGATTTCTTTGGCCGTTTTCCCCTTTTCCCTTTCGATTTGCTTGAAGTTTTCGCCATATTTTTACTTTCTACATCTAGACTCTCAGGCGAGGGCAATAATGCAGCTACATTTACGACATATCCCTCAGGATCCTCTGGAAATCGTAACCTGCATTTGTCTTGCTCGTTTGCAATGTTCTATGAAAATAGCAATAAAAATAAAACAAATAATGAATAATTAATAGCATAATATACGACAACCGAACATAAATGATGTGAAAATTGTAAAGTAAAACGCTTTCGTCCTACTAGTGATGACTGTTGACACACTACACTTTCAATTTATATTGATAATATAATTCATTGCTTACAAATTGGACTATGGCATCGAAGGCATTTTCGCCAATTTCGAATATTCTTTTCACGGTTCCGGTGAAAGGCAAGGTTGGCTCATCCTAAAACCAAAGTACTTGATCACCCTTCTTTAAGCCATTCTCTATAAATTCTACAGTAAAAATTAAACCTCTTTTATTAGTACTTCCAAAGTATGTGTATGTGTGATACTAATTTAGAATGCAGTTTAACTTTTCGAATAGTATTGGCTGGTTAGCTTTTTTTATTTGTTACAGCTACTATTGTATAGTTGGTTATTTATATTATGTTGAATTACCGATTTCTCTTCTTATTGCCTCTGGAGTTATTCTGCTGGAAATTGGACTTGGAGTTGCATGTTGACGTAGTTCTGATTTGCCATTCCAGCTGAAAAGTGTTGGGTCATGGTTGGTTTCAAGGGTCTTGGAATTTATCCGGCTATTGATAAGTCCTCTTCCTCGACCTCTGGGTATGTATGTACTTTTTTGAAATGGGGCTGAACTTCTACGACCCGGTTCGTCATTATTGGTATTATGAAGGTCAATGCCACAGAGTAACAAAGCTTTCTCTTGTGACGCAGCAACTTCCTCAGTCATCCTTTCACCCTGACTGCTGAAAGACTGTACAAAATAAAAGACGAATAATAATTATTTTAATCACACAAGAGCACGATAACAATATAGGCAAACAACAAACAATAAATATATATGTGCAAATGAAAATGAGCAATAGTAGCTTTATTAATTTACTTACAGACTGTATTTTGTGTTTTAAGGGAGGAGATGATTCTGATTCAGAAGACGAACTATAGCGAGCATACTTTTTGTCAAGTCCTGGAGTCAAATCCAGTTTTGGCATTTTTGCTTGGAAACTGTTTCTTCTTCGTTCATATGAAGGATCTGGGACATTATTATATGGTCTTATTGAAGGTCCTGGAATGCTCTATAATTATAGCAAAAACAACAAATATGCAGAACACTTTTTTTAATCGTATAAAATCATGTTTTTGCCTTTTTGTGAACTATTTTTTGTATAATAATCATTAATCATTATTTCCACAATTCTATAATGATTCATGGAACATTATTTCATTACATATTGATTTATAAGCACATATTATAGGATTTTCGATTTCGACTTACCAAGCCCAATCTTTCCAGTTTTTCAATATTTGAGTCTGTACATAATTTTTCAAGCAAATTTGGGGAATCCTTAGATTTTTCTGTCATGAAAAAAGAAATGATTTTAATGGACCACATTTACAAACAATACATTGATAATATTACCAACATAATATGGAGATAATAGATGCTAAACAATAAACAATGCTTTATTTACTAGATATTATAAATTTTACCCGGACTTGCTGAAGGTTCCTCCGCCATTTCAATATCTTGTTCCAATTCAAAGGTGGGTGTAATCGAATAATTTCTGGAATCATAATTTTCCCCAGGGGTTACTAAAAGAGTTTGGGCAACGAGTTTCATGCAAGAAACTTTCCTCCCGTATCCCACTTTAAAGTGTACATCAGGTGTCGGCTTCAAAGTAGGATCTCCAATAGGATTATCCTTAAAATATTGTAAGTATAGTTAGAATACATACATAATATAAAAATTTTCGTAGAACCTGTTTGCAAGTTGCAACGGGAGCAGGTGTAACAAATTACAAATTATATTGTAAGCATTATAATATGGAAGCATAAATATCAGTAAGGTAATGCGTACATACATATTCAATAATGCATATTTGTTCGTTATTTTCATCAGCTCCTCGCCAAATTACGGTAGCATATTCGTCTTTCTTATGAAAGTAAACGCGAGTTCCACGTTCCAGGATCTTATTTTGTTTTAGAGCCATTGAATCTTTTCTGGTAATTCTTGGTTTGGTTTCTTCCAACTTCTCTTCTTTGGAATTTAACTGTACGTTTGAATTCGAATCTTGAAGGGGCTCATTCGATGGAATGGTTGTTATCGGTTGCTCTTGAATTGTTGCTGTTGGAGCTCCAGAGTTCCTTCTCTTCATTTGCTCGTACGTTTCATAGGGAATTACTTGACTCAATAAAACGACGGCCGGTCCTCGTATTTTCTTACATTTAAAGGGTAATTTTAAATCTTTGCAGGAATAGCCTTCTAGCGTAATGGTTACATGGTTGTTTAGCTGTAATCCAGCGAATAATTTTCCACAAATCCACCCTATCCACTTAATTCTTCCTTCTTCTCCAATGTCTGCTTTGATCCACACTACTTTATCACCCTTTGACAGTCCTTTTATTACTGATTCCTCCAGTTTCTTGGCAACTGTACCTACAAAAAGAAGAACAAATGTTACACGTTTAAATGTGTGGGTAAATTTTAAGTATGTTTACAGCTTCTAAATTAATTGTAAACTACCAATCAGGTCGATTATTAAAAAACTCAGCTACACATTGATTTAATATATTATATACCGACTTCCACAGATCACAACGATACACGCGCTAATTTAGTAAAACAAAATAATTATTTAATAAATAATATTAGCTACTCACTCCATTCTACAGAGGCGATGTCGGATTCCTTAATTTGAACATTCCTCTTGCTCTTTTTACTTCCAATGGTGATGAAATTTCCCGTGAAATCCAAATTAAAAACTGTAAAAATTAAATTAATTATATCACACATTAAGTAAGTAATACCGATTCTACAGTATAAAAGTACTTATATTTACTTTCTGAAACATGTACTATGTACTATTATGTACTACAGTACTACGTACTTACTTATTTACTGACTTACAAATACAAGAAATATGTATTTATGTAGCAAAAAAAGAAGTAAGACGTCAGTAAGTCAGTACATAATTACATAATACAGCAAATAAACAATGCTATTTACTACTTACAAAATACTACCAACTTTGTATCCTTTACTTAAATATTATTTACCTGTGTGATTTTGTTGGTTCAAAGCTACGTTATCTAAATTGGTAGCTTGAGTTGGTAAACTGTAATAGTCAAATTGTGAATTTGGTTTTGTGAGGTGTAGCAAATTTTGGAAACCAGAAAATTTATTTCCCATATTGAACGGGAACACGTTTATTAGTGCACAATGCCACTGTTTCAACCCCAGACTCCAGCATTCGGGTATTTTTCGGAAAAAAATGGAGAAAATTTCCTCTAATATTTTCACTATGAGCTGTTCTGTGTAGATCACAAATCCCAACAGCAATTCAAAACAGAAGTTCATGGCATGTCAAAATAAATACAAACTACAATTTTGCACACAGTCCTGTAAGTATTTGTATAATACTTAAGTTATTATAATTATTATGTATGTAAGATATTATGATATAATATAAAGTAACTGATAAGGTTGATATGTAAATCTATATATGTTCGAATGCTAATATAGATTATAGTTACATTATAGTAAATTTTCACTTGTTTACACTTTGAAATTAAACAACACTTGACACACTGACACAATCAAAATAGTGAAAAAATGCAGCTCATCTAATCTAAACGAAAAAACTAATTCCAGCACACACGCAGCACGCACCAGAAGGCTCAAACCACAAACCGTTCTGATGGTTCTGATTCTTGTATTCTAACTAGCAAAAGCCCAATGAATAGTGAACAGGAAATTGTTAAAATTTAAAGCAAATCACAAATTTTGATGATATTTCAATGTTATGTCCTCTGCTATATAGAATATAGATGTACCAAACTAAAAGTACTACAAAAAGATATTCCAGAATGAAAATCTGAAAATCTAGACTAGAAATGTGAAGTGAACCCTATTTGAGCGATTGCAAGCTATTGACATGCACACATAAATAAGTTGAGACAGTTAGATATAGATACTGTGTAATATTGCTTGTACTTTGTTGTGCTATTATCCAAATTACTATTACTACTAGTCATAATTCATAATAGTAATAGTACGTTATATTATCTCTCTTGCTTATGTTTTGAATGTGTACATAAATACATATGCTGTGGTGTATGCATAAAGGGAATGCAAATACAAATTCAAGCGAATATATAGGGGCTTCATTGTGATCAGTGAGTACACATTCATAATATTATTACACTATACATAATGTGTATGTACTATGTACAAGTTAAGTGTGAGTATAGTGATAATAATAATTAAATATGTTGGAATGTGAATAATATGTAGTGAGCATTAGATGACATGTACTACTTTGACAAGTCGATTATCCTGACAATGGATACAAGTTCTGACAACCAGCTTGGTGTTATAATGCACATTATATATATCTTTTACAAAGATACATTTAAACATAATAAAGAGTACTAAAGTAAAGCACTCTATAATATTACAACTTAGAACCTCTGTGAATACCATAAAACATAAAAATACACATAATGCACTGCTCTGTAGTTCGACTGTAATATTGAGTCAAAGCTATCTCCTCAGAATGGGCGATACATATATATGATATAATATACATATGTACAGCATATTACTTACAGTTTGTCAACTCTGTGTACTGACAGAAGTGCCGGTTTCTATATATATACATTATACATATATGTATATAAATGTATTTAATGCATGCATCGTATTCGTTTGTGTTGTTCATGCTCAAGTTTTCATAATATGAGCGAGTATCATTCATATGTTTCATGACGAATCTGAAGTACATGTGTATTGTGTATGTTCATGTCTAATAACTGGGGAGAAGAGTAAGAAAATGTAAGACTAGTTTTTTCGCATAATATTTTAAGCTATGGAAGATAATCGTCTCATGTTTTGTTTTAAAGCAGTTTAATTGGTTTAAATGTTATTTTCTATATATTCTATAATATTATGTATTACAAAATAGGACTACTTTTGTTATTAGCACGAGCTATAGAAACTCTCTTCAGTCTACAGTGTCTTTTGTTGGCTTTAGCGGAAGGGGCAAACCAGTAACAAAGATAATAGTTAATTTGATAAGGGCTTGCTAATTGTAAAGGGCTACGAACTAATTTGTGTACTGATTCAAAGCAAAAAATCAAATGCATGTAATTTGTGATTGTCGAATCATATTATGAGGTATACTTTATGCACGCTGTAGAATAGAAAAAAATAATGTTACGTCAGAAAACATATATGCAAATAAATATGAGCTATATATGCTCGCAAATTCGACATCAAGATGATATGTATTACATTGTAGATTTGGTTCAAGTAAGTACGTTAGTAAAGTTGTCTAGGTACCCAATCCATACTCATATCACTTTCACTAAGGATTACCAGGTAGAACCAGGTTAAAAAGTTGTGGAGCTGATAGACTATGGCTTATGTGTACAAAATAAACAGTACAATATTTTTATGAATGTGTATCAAATGAGACTTTATGGTCTTATTGAGTTGAGTTATTGTTTCTCATCTCTTTCTATCCATTATACGTAGTGCACATTTAATGTGTAATGCAATGTGTCCCTATATAAAAATGTATACGATTTTTTATGCACACGCTGTAAAGTGATGACAATAATGATTAGACTGTGATTATAATTTTACGTTTATTTATTCTATTACCAGTAATTCAAATATGATACATACACAAAATCTCTCCTCCGAACTGATTGTTGTAAATCCAGTGCAACTGGCAACCATTCCTTTCGGTTTCTCATTTCGTCGCACCACAACATCCAAGAAGCAGTACTTACATACATAACGTGTGTTGTGAGTACATTGTTGTAACACAGCAAACGTGTAGAAGTGTAGATATAGTATATTTTTACGGTAAACACAGCTTTCTTTTGTAGTGCACGTTATAACACCGATTTAAGCCTTGATCTGACTTTCAAAAATGAATGCCACGTACAATAAGTATGTATCTACAATAAAATGTGAAATATTGCTGGTTTATTGAATTGAGATCGTGTGTACAATTTGCGTACCGATTTATTAAATACATACACAGTACATATCGAATCTCGTATTCGTTTGTATTATTGCATAACTAGGGAGAAAAGAGAGAAAAAAGGCTGGATTTAAAGCATTATTTGTATGTGAGTGTCGTGAAAGATAATCATGTTATATTTTGTTTTGACGAAGAGCTTGTCGAGTACATAAATAATAATCAATATTGCTATTTAATGCAAATGCATGCATTATAAAATAATGCTTTTTTCGTTATTAGCACGAGCAATAACAACTAGCAACTCGCTTCAGTGTTGGCGGAGGGGTAAAACGTAAAAGGGAGGCGAGTTTTTAAATTTCATACAGCATCTTGTATCTTGTCATTTCCTGAGTCATAGATGAGCCGACCCCTCCTCTGGTCGTACGACGACCAGCAGCCTGGACTCATTGCTATGACTAAATAATAGTGGATTTCGTGAACGCACAATTTCGTATGTTTACACGTTGAAAAGACTATTGTAAAGACACATGCGAATCGGTATTCGTATCTCGTATTGTACAGCTTACGACCTATTTGCACCGGATATGTATGTATGGTTTTACCTGGAACGTAGAGTAAGTTTCAATTACTATAAGACCTGGAGCTTTCGATCGATTTGTTCATTCGGATTCGATCTCTTTTTATTGTGCACATCGCCTTGTCTATTTTTATCAAAAGTGGAAAACAAAAATACAACGAAATTTAGATTCCGCTTTCCGAATTCAATTTTGAATTAATTCAAATGCCGTGGATCATGGATTTATGGAGTAAATATCCCAGTTATTTATATTCGCTTCAACAATCACTCATCCAGCTTACCTGATTGGTATTTCGCAACACTAGACTAGGTATGACGACTATACACATATGTATAATGTATATAACAATATAGCGTGTATGACTTTATGAGCCACGAGATCGTGTATCGTGCCATTCAACGCGAAAAGTTTATGCAGTGTGTATATTTTACATGTGATATGGCAAGTATAAATAGTAATGGAATTCACCATAGGTGTCACATACTATATCACAGTGCATATTTTTGTTTTTTGTACATACATTTCATGTTTTCGCCTTAAATGGTAACTATGATATAGAATCTGTCACATCAAAGTACTGTTATAGTAGAACTAATACAAAACGTACTTAATTCACATTATGGAATACAATAAAATACTACAATATGCCAGGAAGTATGAATGAAAGTATAAAGCTATTTGCGTAAATTCGAAATCTAGTTGCTGGCATATCACTAAAAATAAAGCCGCGTAGCCACCACGTACTCCGATTCCGACTTTGTACTGAGATTCCGATTGAGAAATTGGGTATAAAGTGGTGGAGCTGATTGACCAAACATAACAATGATGTATTTATGAGTGTGTATCATAGACAAATTGCAGGTTTGTGGAGCTGAGCTCTCATCTCTTTCTTCCTACGCAATAATTGATGCTGTACATACTACGTACGCACTACGAACGTGTGTAATAAATTAATAAATACAATGTCGATAAACAATAAACCAATATAGAATATAGCATTGCATCTTACGCATTATATCATATTTTAGTTTTTACTCACATCTGAGTAAAGAGGTAATACACGTAGTAGGGTTTACCTAGACTGTTGAAACTTGCAATTGCAATAAAGCATAAATAATTGCATTAGCTGTGATACATACACAAGATGTACACTTATACACACACACGCGTAGCATTTTCATATTTAGTGAACTTCAAAAAATCACAATTATGTATGCACATACATGAAAACAAAAGTGAATATGTGTCAACCGCTTTCCACTATAACTGGATCGTACGATCGTACGATGTATGTACTATGTATCATCTTTGAATTTTGCACTATACGTATTATGCATAATGGATAACTATGCATGTATATACGACAATAGGTTTTGTTGAGTTAGGAAGTTAAATGCAGTTTTGAGAGTGGGCGAGAGTAGATAGACGAATTTAGCACAACTACTGCAAGTAACATGTATGAAGCTTCTTGAACTACTTGGGCTACGTAACAGCCAAACTTCATCCTATGGAAACTGGACATAACGGATGATGAAAAAAATACTTGGACTAGGTTTGATTGCATGTAAAAACCAAACCAGTGAA
>JAQIVE010004468.1:0-14498 GCA_034698285.1 Sminthurinus bimaculatus | reverse complement strand
AACAGCCGGAGGAAGTCGAATTAATGCATAATGAACGATGAAGGCAAAATAAAGCAATTAAAGCCTCGTTAACTTCTACTCTATTTCTCACTCACTCACTCACTCGCATTAATTTTCTCATCAACTCTCGAGTCTTGATGCTCCTCTCTCAACAACAACAACACTCCCTCCAGATTATTATTATTATTAGAATCTCCCTACCAAAATTTTCTACTACTTATAGTACTCCGTACCTCTCCCTCTCTCTCTCTCTCTCTCTAATTTTGGCCCTCCCCAACAACTTTCCATCTATTCTTCCATCTCTCTCTCTCTCTTTCTGTGTGATGATGATTGCTTGCAAAATTTAATCGTTCCTTATGCTTTTCCTCCCTTCTTCATCACCATCCTCATCACGGACACATTATTCAAACATACAACATATAGGTGTAGCTATAGGCTTGGAAAATTATTACTATTATGATGATCATCATTATTATTCTGTTTTCACCCCGTTGCCTTGGTCTCTCGCTCCCTCTCTCTGTATTTCTGTCTTTCTGTCCTCATCCGTACCTTTATTTACGAAAGACTAAAAGTCTAAATGAACTTGGCCATGGTTGGTGATAATAGAATAGAATGTCTCTCTATTCTTCATATTTCACAAGTATATATACCTATACTATATATACATATATATACAAATGAATGGAAAAGGCAAGCCACACAAGACATAATGATAATAATAATATGTCGACATGACTTTCCTAATAACTTGCTAACTTATTACCTCATGCCTAATGAAATAAACAAAGTGTGGCCCCAAAACACAGGCACACACAGAAACACGGAGAGACAAACAGAGAGACACGGACAAAATTGTAAATTACAGAGTAAAACTTCTGCTCTCGACATATTTTCGAATGTACACACACACACTTCAGTGACATCCCTTTCCGTTTTCCAGTCGTCAAAGTCATCATTATTATTACTATATTATGACTATTATTGGAATGAGCACCTTACTCTGTGCATATTACAAGAAAGAAAGGAAGTTGCCTTTTGCTTTAGTCTTCCACATTTCATCTCATCTCTATCATCAAATCGTCAGTAATAATAGTCATAAAATGAACTTTAACTCCATTTCGCCAAAGATAGAAATATAATTGGATGGAAATTGTCCAGAAAGAGAGGATTTAAAGGCATTCAAAGGTATTTTTCATAGGCGAAAACACACACACACACATACGTACAAACACGAATCCTCACTCAGCTTGTATAATAAAATCACACCAAAATGTATAATAATGTTTAAAAATCACAATGGCTATTTTACACACATGTATAAAGCTTGAGAGTTTGAATCCGTTTCTAAATATTATATAAAACTGTATGCTACATACAAACAATATCTATGCAAAAGCGAGCAGTATGTTATATATTATACATGTATAGCGGAACTGGCAACTCGAGGATTGGAACTGCGAGTCATCTGGATCGCCATTTCCATTGACTTGATTCCTTTCCATGGCATCTCATATCGTCTCATATCATGTCGTCATCATAACAATAAAATATATAATGATACGTTTTTCATTGCTCTTTTTTCCTCCTTTTAATAAAATAATAATACTAATAATAATAGTGCTGGTGGTGGTGGTAGTACAAAAGGATCCGGGTAAAAACTCTAACAGAAGCTTTTTTCGCTCCTCGGTTTTTTATTCTTCCTCTGTCCTAGTCTTATTTTTCACCAAACACTTTCTTTCTTTCTTTTTTTTCTACCATTTTCATTCTTTTTTCATTCATCCAAATACACCATTCCCTCACTCTGCTCACTCTTTCTCTCTCTCTCTCTCTCTCTCTCACTTGATCGTTCAAATGAAACGAAGAAAGTTTTTTGTGATCCTGCATGCTCTTGGTAATAATAGGAGGGCCAGAGCGAGTTAACAAAGTCCGAGATGGGCTCGTAAACTAAGAGTAGTGAAAAAGGACTTTTGGCAACTGCACTTCGCACATCAGAATTACCCTATTCAGAGTCCGACGAAGGAAAAAGAGAAGAAACAGAGTATAGAGAGAGAGAGAGAGAGACGACGAGTGACGGAGAACTCAGAGAAAGAGAGTGAAAAAGCCCGAGAAATAGAGAATGAGTGACGAGGGCGACGTTTGACTTTGTTGACTGTATACACCATACACCATACAAAACACACGCTGAGGCTTTTACTTTGGGAAAAACTATGAGGACGATGAGAGAAATACTCCCAGTCTAGTACTTAGAATCCCGCTATTCTCTTCTTTCTCTCTTTGAACAGTGATTCTCAATGTGAAGAACCCCGAAAAGTCACAATCGGACTCCTCCTCGTCCTCGTCCAAAAAGTAAAGATGTACATATACATAATTGTAGATATTTGTATGTATATGTATGTACATATCTCTACCTTTGCTTTTGGCTTGGTTGGAACTATGTAAAAGCACAACCAAACTCGCATCTATTTCTACATATAAAAGTGACGTATGAAGAGACGAAGAAAACAAGAAGGAGAAGTATATATACATACATCGAAGACGAAGACGAAATAAACATACGTTCAAGTTCCAACAATAACTTTGCCAACCAACCAGCAAAGTTACATTGTACAACGACAACTACAACTACGACGATGACTTCTCCGACGACTCCTTCTACATAGACGTTTACATATGCATACAAACAGGGAGAGACAGAGAGAGAGGACAGAGAAACAGAAGCCAGTGCCTTTGGCTTTGCCTCTCTGCTCAGGATGAAGAATGGAAATTGTATTAAGGAAACATCCAAAACTCGTGGCGATAAATCGGGTTAAATCGGAGGAATATATCAGTCCAGGAAGACGTATCCTTCCGAGAATTTATTGCACCAATTCGCCTAATGGAAACACTTTCATTCCTGTCATGACAATACAACACAATAACACAAACATTACCCACACGACGAATGGTCGAGTTAGTAAAGAGTGAAGAGAGAAAGAGAGAGAGGGAGAGAAAGAGTAAGAGAGAACATGAAAAAAAAACTCGAAAAAAAGAACGAAGAAAGTACAGGAGACGGAGACGGTATACATATTGAGGAGAACCGACCCTGACGAAATGGACCCAATATTTCCTTCTATTTCTTCCTCATATAAAATGCCTTTCTTTCTATTATGTCACGCTTATTAGCCTATTTTTCTTTCCAAATTGAAAATACACTCGACATGTATGAACACGACGAAAAGACACAAAGACAATACAACATGATACACTCACAGATATACAACGTCCTCTTCACCCTTCTCCTTTTTATTTTGCTCTTCTTCGTCTGCTCATACCGCTGCCAATTGCCCATGTAAGTGGTGTATGGTTTGAGAAGGAAGACGATACACAAGAAAGTCACACATCACACATACATACAAAAAAACAATACAAACCCCACTACATAGTCGGAGAATGGCAAGAGGAAGGAGAGGCGTAAGAAAACTACAAATAACGCGCTTTCCTCTTGTTCTTGCTCTTATTCTTATTCTTCGTCATCGTCAACAATTCATTCCTATCAGTATTCACCAAGTCAACAGTTCCTGCAATACTTTTGTACATCTTCTTCTTCTTGTTTTGCCTGCAAAGTCCAAAGTCAAAGTCATAGTCATAGTTAAGCTGTTGTCTTGTTCTCGTTTTCGTTGCTCCTCTTCTCTTCTCTCTGTCCCTGTCTGTTCTATACGATTATTACCGACTGTGTATTCCTTGCTCAATGTACAACGTACACATGTTCTCTTTTTATTGTTTACATATTGGTTTCATTTCATTTCTCTCTCCCTCTCTCTCTCTCTCCTCTTCGCGTGCACATAAAGACTTTTGATATTAAACTTGAGAAATTTACACAAAACACAAAACCCTTTCACACTCTCTCATCATCCGCATACACCATACCGTAGTACAGTACACACACTCCCCGTCCAGCAGTTTAGAGCCAGTATAGATTGTGTGTATAGTTAAGAAACTGAAACTCACGTCTAAACTTTTCGCTCTCGCCGTTTTCTCCTGATATTCTATCAAACTTGGAAAATTATACAGGCATGTATGTATGCACACAATGTACACGTTTTTGTGCATCTTCCTTCGTCTGCATCTCGCTGCTTTTGCTCTCTCTCCCTGTGCCTGACTATCTATTTGACTGGGACACCAGAGAGACCTTTCAGGTATGTAAATCAAGCAGAAATCCACCGAGCCAGCCGTTCAACCAACAAAAATTTTGAATCCTCTCTCTCCCTCTCTCCTTCACTCTTTCTATGTACATATACATGTATGCCTGTGTGTGTTTTGCCTTTATGTATACCTTATCGTAAATGTGTTTGTGTGCGTGCTCTACGCAATCAGCAAACTTTGCCTTCCATGTCATGAGACGAGGCGATAGGAAAAAAGGATGATGTGATAGGGAAACTACGAGCATTCAACATTCAAACTCACACACATACACATACACTCTTTCTCTGATGTACAAATCTTTGCTGTAAAACTCAGGTTATTGTATCTCTATTTGATTTTCAACTATCCTAAAAACTTCCCTCGACTTTCATTTCATGCTTTTCCACAATATCTGTATAATAATATGATGAATATATATATATAGGTATGTATAAAAATTTGGAGACTTTTGGTCCTCCTCTTTGCATCTTATGCGCTCAAGCTGTTTTTTCAAATGTGTTTGTATTTTGTATGTGTACGTACATGTATGTATGTATACACGTATTGCGTAGCTATCTACCTCTGTGCAATTTGAGCGTTCAACTTGGAATGTCCTGACTTTTCCCTTTGACTTTTGCTTTGACTTTCTGCCTTGACTCGAGAAATGGCTTGGCATGTACGACCACATTCATTTTAAATGTTGTATAAACAAATGAAGGGAGGCATTAAAATATGTTTTCCTTGTTGTTGTTCGTCTTCCTCTTTTTTCCCTAGACTATTCTTTCCTTCTCTCTCTCTCTACCACCAAAACCGGTGTAAATGTCAATTCAAAACTGACAGCTTATAATATACATATAACACGCACTCCCTCAAACACACAACATACAAACACACATGAAAAAAGCAAAGGGGATGAGAAAACATAGTAAAATATATTCAGCGAGATGCGATTCACTCATTCACTCCCCCATATCTACACACTACACATATTATACACATACAAAGCACACACATGTGCGTTTTTATGTGTACACCTAGAAAAACTTTGTAAACCGAAATGAAAAACCGTATCCGTAAAAGTTTCCTTAGACCTTGTATAGTTTAAGAGAAAAAATATATAGCAGAGGGAAAAATCTCATCACATCAACTTATCAGCTCATATCAGTCATTTAACCAAGCGTAATGTGAGATAGAGAAAAAACACCTATTTTTAAACTTTGCTCTTTAGATTCTATCGCTCGGGAGTTTTCTCCCAATGTGTGTGTGTGTGTGTGTGTTTGCCTAAATTCGGATGTACATACACATATATACATATTTCTGAATATGCATGTGTGTTCAAGTTGAAGTTGGAATTAGTTTTTCGTTGAGAGTTTGTGCGTGTGTAAGTGTGTTTATGGTTCCTCGTCGAGTGATGAAGCTACCGGCTCCAAACTGTTTTCCAACTAGCTATATAAACACTGTGAATGAGCAAAGAGGACGAGGAAGATGATGAGAAAAAATTGATGATGGAAAGGAATAGAATAGAATATAAAATGGAACCAACTTACTTACTTACTTACTTAACTTAACCAAACCATCATCATCGTCATCTGATGGAAGAATACAGAAAACAGACTAACTAAAGTGTGTGTACACAATTACTGCTGCTTCCCCGCATATATATACATATTTTCTTTTCTTTCTTTGAACAACAAATGACATTGGAATCGAAATGTTTTGAGTACACAACAACATACCATGCATATCTGAACAATGTACACATTTAAACAAACACACCGAGTCAAATAAATTTACCTACCTCAGATATCATTTCATTTCACTGCAAAGCTCTTTGTATAAATATACACAGCAAGAACAACAATACAATTGATACATATTTTATATAAACTGTGTATATAGTACATATACATAATATGTATGCATAGTATACACATGGATAATGGATAGTTTTTCCCTTCTCTGAGTTTCATCCGAGTCTATATTACTTTTTTGTCATGTGCATCTTTCACTCCTTGGTTCATTGAGAGAATATCATCATCATCATCATCATCATGACAACAAACAAGAAGACGAAAAGGAACAAGTAAGACGAAGAATATGAAAATATATTATTTGTATACACACACAAGAGCATAAGAAAATTTCTCAACGTGGTTGATTCGTTCGTGTGTCGAGTACAGTAAATAAGAATAAGGACTTGTTTTTTCTCTGTCTTTCTCTCTCTCTCTCATTCTGTTATTATTTTATTCTTGAAGATTGAGATTATTCGGTTGAAGATTGTAGTAGAGATGAAGATGGAAAGAAAAAGAATGTCACACGATTTTTCATCATCTCACTCTATATTCTGTGCACAGGTTACATGGACATTGTGTATAATATTGTATATGTACTTTATACTTTACATTATCCACATGACAGAGCAGCCCTCAAAATATTATCATTACATATTCGATGAGAACAAGAACAAGTGAGATGGATAGTCAGCCAGTCAGTCACTCAGTCAGTGAGAAAAAAATGAATGAAAAAATGTCATACCTACACACACACACAAACGTTACACATTGCACAGAAAACACTTGTATTCCCACTCGTAATATGGTATGAATATGAACTATTTTTCTTTTTTTCAAAATTCAAACCTCGGCATGTTATTATTCTTATTAGCATTATGTAGAAATAATAATAACGACTAAACGAGGATGGGATAGGTTTTAAGTTTTGCTACACACTACGTATACACTACCATGAACCATGATGATGAAAAAAATCAAGATTGATGGACAGACAGTTAATTATTTTAGAAAGCTACAAACTACCAACGGAGTCAGCATAAAATATATCTTATATGCATAAAAATTTCACACAATGAATCTTCAATGTTAAATCTTGACGCACAGTGTGTAAAAGACCGTTTTTTTTCTCTCTCTTTTCCCTGTGAAAAGTTGGGGTAGTAAGCAAAGGAAACAGCAAACCAACTAACTACATTTACTATATTACATTACATTATGTGTATTTCGTGGAGCATGAGTTGTTGGAAATTGGATTTGTTCCTCGACAACGACGACAAATAGGAACAGGAATACGACCATCATGATGATGATGATGACGAAGAATGACGAAGATAGACACACAAAGTTTTACAGAGCGAGAACACATTAGACATTAGACGCATTCTTCCGTCTCTCACTCACTCACTCACACATTCATCTTCATTTTTGGGAGACGAGGAAGATGAGGATGAGACGATAGAGTATAAGAAGAGGGGATAGCCAAGGAAGATGAAATATTCTATATGCTATGTATAGATGAATATACACAGAGGGTGACATTTTACAGGGCGACAAATAATGCTAACTACATTATTCCAAATTTAATTTTCTTAACATTCGAAAAGCATCCACTGTGATTGTAGGGAATTAAAATACACAACTTTGGAATTCTGAAATTACATCAAAATGTAGAAAACAGAATACAGTAGATCAGCACCCTAATTAGATACATATTTTTTGCTTAGGAATTCAAACTTTAAAATATAATTTGATCTATCCATGTTAGATGACATTGAGTTTTTGAAGTAATCATCTGAATCATTGTAAAAACAGGTGCATTTAAAGCGTGTATCAACTTTCTGCAGCAGCTCATAGACATACAAGAAAATTAATTTTGGAAAATATTGTCACCCTGTAGTTACACAATTTATGTATATAACTATATACAGAAGTAAGAAGTAAAGTAACGGGCCTAATTATTTGGCAACTTACAGGAATGCGAATTTGTCATTTCTGTCACTCGGAGTCCGCTCGTCTCTTCTTCTTTTCGTCGTGGTCGACGCTCAAGTCAAAATCACTCCTTTATATTCTTGTGATTCCTTTTCTGTTTTTTCTCTATTATTACTATTGTGTTCTCTAGTTGTTGTGATGGTCCTCGTCACCGTTGAATTTCCCGTTTGCGGCGTGTTTCCGTCCGTCTTTTCTTAAGAGTTGAAGTAGTAGTCGTAGAAACTGTTGACGATTTTTTGCTCTTGTTGTTCACGTAGTGACTCCAGAATCACAACTGCAACCCCGGCTGCCTGCCGATTGCTGCATTTACTTTACCACTTGTATGTATATATATATCTATGTGTCGTGTGTCACACACAATTGATGCCTCAAATGCACACATACACACACCACCACCACCAATAACACAACGAAATAAACAGCACTCTCTTTTTCTCGCCACTATTCACTTCTGATCCCGATCCGCAGACTAAGCCAAACCAGACCAGACCAGAGAAAAACACACACTGAAACACAAAAGGCTCTTCAACTCGTACTTCTACTACTTGCTGCTCCAATCTTCTTTCTCCTGCTTTTGCTCACTCTCGCACTTTCCTGGCTTCGGCTCAATAATACATTTTCCAGACCTTGCTTATGCTTGCTGCTTCCTTGCTTGGTGCTCATAGACGAAAAGAGGGAGAGAGTCGAGAGTTGAGTTGAGTTGAATCGAGTTGAGCAGAGCTAAACTGAACAGAGCACAAAATACACTTTGCGCCTTTGAACTCTTTCTCTCTCTCTATCTCTTAGCTCCAACAACACACAACTTTATGCCATGTATATGTGGATGGTATGGTCTGCGCGGCTTTTTCCTGCCTTTCTTTTTCCAAAAAATATGAACGAACTGAAACTATCTCAAGATTCTTCTCCATACACTCGTTGTATCTTCTCTCTCTATATAATAAGGAGGAGGAATATAATGTAGAATATTATTACATTATCTATATCCAATGTGTATGAGTTGTAGTATCCAGAGGGACTTTTTTAAAGGAGACCAAAGTAGACAGGGCTCTTGTAGTAAAAAAATGACACAAATTCACTCAAGCACATGTATATGTATGTATATGTATATGTGAATATGTATACATGTGTATAGAATTTTTTCTCTCTCAAAAAAACCACCGAAGGAATAAAACTTCCGTATTAAATTTTTCTCATGAGCGCCTCTTTCTCCCTTTCTGTGTTCTGTTTTTTCTTTTCTTCTTTATAATACTTGTTTGTATGTATATATATATAAAAAACATAAAATTATAATAGTTGAGTATTCACTATCACAAAAAGATGTGCATGTATCCTGAATATTTATAAAAAAATAATGTGGATCAGAGTCAGTAAAGTTGCAGAGTGGTGTCAAGGGGCAAACCAAAGTAGCACCGTGGTAATCTATGTTGTCACCTCCACGCTCTTCTTTTTTCTCTCGTATACTGTTTTTCTTCTTCCTATTCTTTGGTTCCCTCCAAATTTCGCAAAAACAACGTTGTATGTAATATAATAATAATAAAATACACCCCAGCCGAACTCAATCAGATTCTAATCTCGGGTGAGTGTCTCTCTGTCGAATATATTATAGCAATAATAGTCGTAATATCTAAATGCGTATGTATATATTTTTTTTTATTTATCCTGTTCGTATATTATGTCGAGTTTATTTTGTACGTTTATTTTTTATCTTTGCTTTCTTCCCCTTTTGGAGGAAATCCTCTCCCACTAACCTGGCTGTAACCTGAGGTTTCACAAATTCATCTTTATCTTCTGATAGTAATGAATGGGGAATGGGATGTGACGACGGAGATTACACACACCATAAATATATATATATATATGTATACGGAGCACACAATAAACACGCAAAATAAATACACATAAACAAATCAAATAATGTCGTCGTAACGATTTTGTAGTTGTTCAAGTCTCATATGGAAAATTAAGTAAGTGTGAATTTCTTCTTTCTTTTCAGAATGTATCAGGAGTTTTAGTTCTCACTTTTAGTGGTAGTAGTTGTAGTAGTAGTAATAATAGTAGTCACTGTTGATGTAATGTATTAAGTAGATATATGAGAAGTGGAGGAGGATGGTGTAATACTAATAATTTCAGTCAAGTCTCTTCTTCCTTTTCTCGTTTTTTTCTCTCCTTCTCTCAATGTGTGTTGTGTGTGTATATAGAGTATACAAATAAATCCGGTGATGAGGATGAGGATGAATGAGGAAGAGGATATAAACTTTTTCCAATGATTCCTCTTGTCACATCAGTCTTGTCATCTGAGGAAAACATCAAATTAATTTAACAATTTGAAACTCGAGGGAATAAAACGAAAACTTCGTCACTACGCTACAATATTGTATTAAACACAACTCTACAAGTGTGAACATTGCACATGTGTATGATATATAGGATGATGTTATAGCAAAACATAAACAAGGACTCAACGATGTCACATCTAGATAATACATTATATTTTATACGTGGCCTGTGTACACAAGAGTTATTTAAGTGGTGATCTAATATTCCAATTTAGTCTCAGTTTACATATGCATACATATTATACATAGGCTTGATACAAACATTTTATTTTATTTTTATACGTAGATGGATCGCAGTTTTAAGAAACATGTTCCTACAAATACATTGCAAAATAACACGAGATGAGCATATAAATAGCCTTCATCATCTTCTTCAATTTCTTATTCTCAATCATTCTCGATCTTGAATCTCTTTTCTCTCTCTCTCTCTCTCTCTCTCTCTTGAATCGAATCAGAATGTGAGAATAAGAAAGAAGGGATAAATCATGTGTGATACGGCTACATTTACAATTTATTACACTCTCCCAGCTTAACCATAATCAGCGTGTAGAATGTGTAGAGTTTTGTATGTCAAAATAAAATTGAGAATAACTCCTGATGCCCATAAGTAAGTATTGCATGCGTTTAAAATAAATGTATAATATGCTACGGTTTATGTATGACAGGAACTTTTAATAATGGTAGAGAGAGAGAGAGAGGAAAAATATTATAATAATGGGATTTTTTTGTCATCCATACATTTTTTTACTCTCGTCTCATCTATCTAATTCCCTCATTAAATGCAAGCTCATAATATCTTGTCAAGTGATTTGCTCTTCCGTGCTTCATGCCAATCATTAAAAAAATGTGTAAATACTATTGACGTACTCAGATATAAAATTATAATACCAGTTTTAGAAACGTGTATAATTTGATAAAGAATAAGAAGTATAAATATACATAGAAAAGGGAGACGAGACAGCAAGAAACCCTATTCCTATCAAAAAAGATAAGCCTAATATTATATAAAATTATCAAATGTGTGTGTGTACTTGGTCGTTGCTCACTTATTACATTACAATTTTTATAAGTTTGATTTCAACTTTAAGCTGTTGATACTAATGAAACTGCATAATATTTTACACTCTATCTATATCGTATCACATTCTATGTATAATAATATTAATGTTTCTTTGACAAACACTTTTTCGAAATCGACCCTTTAGTCATAATGATAATGAGAATAAAATTATATATTATGTATTATTATTATGTTACGAAGATATATTTACTTAATACTTGAGTTTAAAATGCATACATATAAAGCTATAGTATAGGTAATACCAATCATGTTTCGAATAAAGAAAAATGATACTGCTGTTCTAATAAAAATTGAGTACATGCAGTAATCAAAATCAAAAGTAATTGTACCTTGAAGAAAGATAATCTATCTTTCTAACTACTTGTATTTGATTCGAATGCTAAATATACAACTTATACTTATGCAATGGACCTATTAGTTGTCTATACATAAAAATACTCTGCATTTTGCAATACAGTAAGACATGGCCAATTATTAATGTCTTGATGATAATGCATAATCTGCCAAGCACCAATAGCATTATAAACCATGATATGTATATTGTTAAAATAATTTGAAACCGATAGTAATATAATAGTTTTTCAATAAATAACATAATTATATTTAAAAACGCATATAAAAAGCCCATTATAAAATGGATTATGATGAAACATCCTAAACGTACCTACAAATACACATACAACCTCAATATAAAGTATCGACAATCGACATAATATTTTTCTGTGGAAGATGATATTCTGGGGCGAGGGGTTCTTCTGTTACTTTTTGATTCCCGATAGATTTTTACTGCAAGATCAATGTACTTATTGATGTAATTCTCTCACGATTCTTCGCTTATGTACAGCTATAATATTTGTTATCTATTATTATCATTATCTTGTCTATTATACATAATGTATTCATTCAACCCGACTCAAATCAAAACCAAAATCATGGCTTTTGTACCTAACAATAATAATAGCAGTTTTACTATATGTATATTATGCATTTTTCTTGCAAACGTGGTATAAATCGGTAACTTGATCGCCGATTACCGAGCAATATAATAAATAATAATATGCATCCTGCATACATACAAGTATATATCTCAAATTTTATCTCATTTTTATCTTCTATCGTACACACTTGGGGTTATATTTTATATTTATTATTATTTCCTTTCGCTCGTCATTTGAACTACATAAAACTTTTGGAACCTGAGACAATATCTGCATCTACAAAGTACATAAAATAAGAAAAAATAAAATGATGATGGATGAAGGATAACTCTATTCTCTATCCTTTAGGATATTAGGATCGATATGTATACTGCTATACAGAATGAAAAGTTAATGAAAAACGTACGGTAAAGAAAAAATTCTTTGAAATATTATTATTATTATTAGAAACAAGATATGAGATACACTGGTGCAATTTCCTTATATTATTCTGATTTTATTTGACTGCCAAACAACATTTCTGTCTCCCTTTCCATTATACATATAATCCATTTTGACACAATCATGAATCATGTCATAAATAATTGACGGGAAAAAATAGACGGATACAAACAAAACAAAAAAAACAAAAGTACAAACAGAAACCGACATCCAACAGCAAACACATTTGCGAAAGTCGGATAATATTATGCGTTCATATCATTTGTCATTAAAAAATGAAAACAAGCAACTTGTGAAAATAAAAGTACACTAAGATGCTAAAAATCAATAATACCCACTTTTTCCGACATTTGATTCTATCCTTCTCAATTTACAATTTACAACTCACAAAGCAATATGATAAAGATAATAGTAATGATAATAGTAAAAACGGTTAAAAGCAAAAAATAATGCTCACTCTTCGAATTTCAATTTCTTGATCCAAGTCAGCAAAGCAAAAACACAAACAAAAATTAAATTCACAACAACAAATGATACGGCTTTTTGTATCCCACTGTTTTAACCAACAAGTTCATGGTGATGGAAGTTCGTAAGCCATTAAAAATAATATAAATAACGTTTCAAATATCAAAAAATCAAGACACAAATCTAAAACCGATCACACCATAACGTATTTCTATTTATCACTATTGCCAATCACCGATTACCAATCAAATATCACATTTTTTCAAAATCTGTGATTCAATTTTCACCGCAATTTTAAAGAACCGTTTTCTTATACTGATAGCTCTATGCATCTCAAGAAATTCCTTTATGAAAAACGATTCGAAATTCATAGCATCTCATTTCATTTTTCTTTTTTTGGATCCTACATAAACTTTCATGGTTGACTGTCATAATTTTAAAATTTTAATAAGTTTTCGTCCGAGCAAAATGGAGGATGTGAGAAAAAACCATGTACAATGTAAGACCAAGAAGAAGAAGACGAACCACCTTTTTTATTCAGCCTTGTTCATATTTACCTGATGAATATTGAATATTATTGTTGTACACATACACAATCTTACTTTACTTGTTGATCTTATGTTTTATTCTTACAGATTATAGCTAGCCTAAATTTGAACTCTTGCTGTTTATTTTTCTACATTTCAACAATAATTTAAAAATTAACAACATTTAAATATGGAATTTTAATTTGTACTCCACTTACCATTGTAATAGATCCAATAATAAAAATAATGATGATGATGAACTTATCACTTAATAAAACTGCACACGTAATTATAGTAAATAATAAATATTTTTGTTTGAAAAATGGATGGAATTTTTTCTAGTACACAAAACAGTACACACAGCACAACATAAGAATATTATTAAATATACTATAATATTATACAGTCGTAGAGAGAAAATCCTCAAACCATCTCTCTGAAAAACAACACATACACACACTGCATATACACCATTCACTAAAACCACTACACGATTTCATTTGGATTTCATTTTTCTTCTTGGTTCTTGGTTTCTTCAAGTTAACTTGGTCTGTTTGGGCTGCTCAAGGGAGAGAGGGGATGTTCAACAACATGCACATATGTACATGCACGTAGTTTAAAATGAATATTGCTCTGAGGGATATCTACAGAGAGTTAAAAGAAGTTAACACACACAAAGGTTCACGAGTAATATACGGTGTATAATATATTATATTATATTATGGTATATGTAGAGAGAGCAGATACATGGATGGATATATACATACATA
>JAQIVE010004467.1:0-14499 GCA_034698285.1 Sminthurinus bimaculatus | reverse complement strand
TAAATTTTAGGGAATCAGAGAAAATCAGTACTTTGACCCAAAATCAGTACTTTGTACTGTCCTGATTTTCGAAAAAATTTTACCAGTACAGACAACTCAAAATCAGTACTGTACTGGACAAAACAGTACGTCTGGCAGCTATAATTATAGAGTAGATTGTGTTTTAGTACCAATTACAATTTCAATGCACAATTTCAATTTTCACCGTTTAAATTCCTGCAATTATTACACCCGATAAATTATTGGCAAACTTTGTGCAAGTATTTTGTAACTTCTTCTAATAGACAAAACTTGTATATACACAGTAGTACGGAAAGCTGTTAGAAATTCCTTAAATTTCTCTCGCTCCTATTAAGACCAGTGTTAACGTTAAGTGATAATTGGATTGAATTACCTCATAAATGTTATGTCTCTGTATACACACACATATTAATGTGGATAATATGTATGTCAACAACAATTAAATCAATGACGAATATTGGAAATCGATGAAATTCCGAAACTTTTCCACCGATTACATGGGATTTTAAACAAATTTTCTTCTTCTTGCTTTGATTACAGATTTCTGACTTCCCAAAGGTTTCGCCAGCCATCCTAAGTCTTTTGAGCAGTTAGCAGAAACCTGAACTACTAAACTCCCAGCTCAAAGGTAAGCTTTATATTTTCACGGTTTAATCTTAATCTTACGGATAAAAGTTGACGGCGTTTCTCCTTTTTCTCAAGGGCATACAGTATACAGTATACATATAGTTTTTTCATTTGAAATCAATGCGTGATAAATTACCTTTGAATTCCGCACGTTCAAATATGTAATGCATCTTGAACAGTTTTAATTGTATGTATGAGTATGACGACTGTGTCGAAAATCAAAAATGTGAATCTAAAATCTTAATCGGTCGACGCCCGTGTCGCCAAGCATAGGTAGGTATGCATATATATGTATAAAGTATAAAGCTTTATGCTTTTTGCTTACCAGAAGAAGAGTATGATAACATGAAAAAGAACAAATAAAACTCAAGTTTTCAACAGTTATATTATTATTATATTACTAATGTGATGAGCCGTACAAAGATATCACAGCTAGCTCTTTATCTTTATCTCATCTGTGGAAAAGTTCTATAAAGACGTGGTCATAAACAGAGTACATATACAGATGAACGAGTAAAACAAAAGCTGTAAATGGCATGTTCGTAATGTTCATGTTCCCGTAAAAATTTAAACTGTGAGGCATTTTTCACGTCCACATCCATATCCGTAGCTATTGAATACTAAATACTTAAAAGGTGCATAATAATAACTCAGGCAAAAATATTATGTGTATCTATATGTCCAGAGAGGATTGACTCTGTCTTCATCTTTATCTATCTATCAGTATCAACTATCAACAGAAAACTAAACTCTTTCAATACTCCGATGCTGATGGCTCGTAAAAAGGTAACTTTTATAACTCTAGTAGAGCCAGAACAAGATCCAGAGTCAGTCAGTCAGTTAGTCAGTCAGTCACTCAGGTGGAAAATAATTGACTGTGCATAATATGCAAAATGCACTGCATATAGACTGTGCAGACAGTCAGGAGGAGTCTCATCCTTTTTATACATTTTTTATGGGTCTTCTCCATCATCTTCCATTATGACTATTATTATTGTTATGCTTATAACTTATAATATAACAATCTACAGCTATTTTTTCCATTATTGGCTTTGGTCTAGTCGACACGAAGCACATGTAGTGCAGTGCATAATATATGTAATATGTACATGTGTGATAGCAAAATGATTTGTAGTAATTGAAGATGCTTACATAGATACTTGTGTGAGCAGAAGCCCTTGCAGATATACATAGATACATAATAAATAATGTACATGTGAAGTATATAACCGTAGTAATGACGGATTAGGAGCCGACACCCAACGTCAATTGATTTTTCCTTTCAACTGCCCTTTCACTGCTATTTTCTAAGTTGGCCCGTGTGTGTAGTGCGTATGTATTATGTATTGTATTGCCTGTATGGACATACCTCCAACTTGATTATTGTGGTGTGGATATTTGACATCAACTAATACCAATAGCCACGTTGTTAATTTCCCTCTTGTCTATTCTGTATTTTAGTTTCCTCGTTCCTCATTGGAAACTTCTTGGGTATTTTTTCCCTTTGTGTGTATTCATATTCACATTCATATTGTTGGGTGGATGTGTATATGATGGTGCTGTTGATTATTATTATTACTATTCCTATTATGATAGCTGCTTGGAAGAAAATGATAGCTGCTTGGAAGGAAATGATAGCTGCTTGGAAGGAAAAGACAGCAGCTTGGGTAAACAACAACTCGGGAGGTAGAAGAAGAAGGAAAGTTAGCATAGAAAGGAAATGCAGTCTGATTGTCTCTATACTGTAAAGATACAGATGATTATAATTATTCTGCCACTCTCCCTTTAGAAAACTTTGTCCATCGTAGAAATCCTCATTTTTTATGTGGGGAAACTCAATTTCGGAAAATTTAGCTGTTTAGTTGTAAACAATAAAAAATTAAGAAAATTTTGTTATTCGGTTTTTGAATGAAACAATGGTCAAGCGTAAGATTTAAAATTCCCGTAGAATTATAGTAACATTTTTCCGTACGGGATGATGAAGATGCTTCATCTTCAGTTTTACTCTGCAGTTTTATCTTTGTATCTACAACACTACCCACAGTAGATGATGCAAAGTAAAAAATATTAATATTATGCACCAGTCTATAATTTAGGCAAAGTGTAAAAATCTAAATCTAAATGCTAATTCGAGGCTGATATGCATCAAGACGGGATTAAAGTACATATTAGTGATATATTTTGTGTCTGGACAAGGTGGCAAGACACTTGACAAATTATGCTGCCTGCATATACATGTATAGATTTGATTGGGAGATTAAATTAAACAAGCAATTGTTCAAGTGGCTAATAGCTAATGAATTTTTGAATCCAAATTAAAGTTTATATGGCTAATGGTACAGTGATTTGTATGTAATCGAAATCGATTTTAACTCAGATTAATTTGCACATTTTTTTCTGTACATAAAGTATGGGTTATAATGCAGTGAACTTGCGAGCGAACGAACGATTCGAGTGGAGAATAATTGTTGGAAATTTATTATTATGTACACGGTGTAGAGTGTAGAGCAAAACATAAATTTGCCGTGTGTGTATGCACCAACAATTTAAGAAGGAAGTTTGAGCGTGTGACAGGACATTGAAATTTACGATGACAGGCGACAGCGTCTGATTGCGTTTGCAGAACGTGCAGATGATTATAGAAGAGGATAAATTGTGAATTGAGAATTTCGAATTAGCAAACCACAAACTACCCAATGTTTGCACTGTGAGTGTATATTGTATATCTATTGATTTTTGAATAGCTTGACTTTGGCAAGCAGTACAAGAATTCGCAACCGGACTTGATTTCTAATATGAAGCATGAAATACATGTACTGTATAATATTATTTAAAATTCTACACAACTGGTCAACCATGGATTGCCAGTACGATTCGTTGAAGCTTTTACTTGTACACATACAAAGACAATTTTCTAAACTTTAAACTGTGTCTAGTGTCTACATCATTCACACGTTGAAAAGTATGGCCATTTTATTCTCCAATCAATAAATACTGATAATACGGCTAATTTTGTAGTCTGTAGCTTATAAGTTACGCTTTTGAGTACTTTATACGATATTTTAGCGTTTTTCAAGTAGGTAGTTGGTTAATAATACCCATACTTGTAAAAGTAGATAATATTCTCTCAAAAGGTTGAATTACATGAGATAGAGGTCTTTAATCCTAATTTTGGAACGATTGGCTATTATATTATCTTGTTTTTTATCAGACTGTCAAGTTTTATCTTTACCTTGTTTGCGTTTTGTGTCAACAGTCAACAGCCAGTGTATGTAGTTTATTTAGCAAAAGGTTGTAATACAACATTTACACATAATAGAGTCAATAATAGCAATATGAAATAAAATAATGTTCTATTATCACTTAAACAAACAATTTACCGTTCAATTGCCTCCTGCAAAATACTTAAAACACTGATTTTCCTCCACTCTGAAAAATAATTACAAATAGCAAAGATATGCGCTCTCATTCCAAAACTTAAAATTAAAACTATTTTGTGAATTAGGCTAGACTAAAAAAATCTAAACAAACTTTATCCTCTCAAACTTTTGCAACTAAAGCTAAAAGTCGAGCTTATACACAGAATGCTTTATTATTACGATTATTATGATTCTTCTTGATTTCTTCCTATTTTGCTTTATCCCCAGCAACACGATATTTTCCGATGTATCATGATACTTTTGTTCATCTTTTTCTCCGTTCTCTGTATTCTATATATGACCATGATCATGCTCATCAATCTATTATCTTTGATACGGTAAAACTCGCCGTCTTCATTCCTGATTCTGATTGCATTGTTATACTCCTTCATTGACTCTGACGATGAGCGTGTATACAAAAGGTGCTTGCAGCAGTTAGTACAATACAGTGTATGATAATAGTATTTTGCTTCTGATGATCTTTCTCCACTTCATCTGTTGCCGTTGTTTTGCTGTACAGCAGAAATCCGACTCATACTCCGAATTCGAACTAAACTAGAATCAAAATCTCCTCAGGATAAATATAATATAATACTATCTAAATGGCCGTGATATTCCATATCTCTCTTATATATTCGTGTAGATACGATAGATTATAAATATAATAATATAATAGAAATGTCTGTATAACGATAGATACACGAATTATGGAGAGAATTCTCTATCCTCGCTCCCGTTCTCTATACATATCAATATCTCCGGCTTTCTGTCTTGAAACTTCCACTTGATGCTCCAGAACCAAAATGTATAGATGATACTCACAGAGATATTCGACTGTACAAGAGGAATATCAAGAAGATGAAGAAGAAGAGAGTGGTAGACTACCACTAATTAGATTTTCCTAATAAGGCCTCCAGTGCACAAAAGCACACACAGGGAGACAGACACACACAAGTATATTATTGTACGTGTAGATACTTATATAAACTCATACCGGTAAAAGGAGCTTGAGCTTGGGAAGATGGTCGCCCAGTAATTGATAACTCTTTCCCATGTACAGTGTGCACACACTCAAGTGCATATCATATACTTACATACATATCAAAATTCTCCCTGTCGCTGTGGAGAACAAAAGACGGTGCTGATTCTTCTCCTAATGCTTCTGCTTCTGAAGTAAATCTCGAGGGCTGAGATCAGATGAATCTGGACTGGAGAATGTGCAAGAGAAAGAGAGAGAGAAGAGGACGAGCGTGAGGATGTGTGTGCAAGAGGCGGTTTTTCTAACATGTACTCTATCGTCCTCTCTTCATGATATACTCACTCCGCTTCTTACTATTGCTTTTTTCATCTTAATTTTTTCTTCTTTTTATCCTTCCTCGCCCACTAATTTTCCAGGGCACGGAAGGAAAAAAAACAAGGATGTTAGATATTGGTTGTATCTGTATATACACTGTAGAGTCGACATTTATTTACAAATTACGATTTACACGACGAGTATATATACAACTAACTATCCACACTCCTGATGCTGATACTGAGTCTGTTTCATAATATCTAGTAATAATAATAAATAAGGTAGCGCTCAACTAACAATTAGGGTCGATCCGGGTTTATGGGAAACTAATTATACGGTATGTATATGTACATATATATTGCATGCTCCAGAGCTGTTGAAAAAATAAAAGAAATAAAATGCTGGTTCATAAATGACAAGTTCAGGAGTTAAATGTGAACCTTAAAGAAAAATGATGATGGTGACCAGAGAGCAATTGAGAAAAATAGCAGAAGTACTTTTTTTAGAGTAAGTGCATACATACAAAGAATGACAATGGACGTGGAAAATGCGAAAACACACCCACCCTCGTCATTTATTGTGTGTCTATTCTCCATTTTGCATTCGTTTTGTTCCCTTCTTCTACTTTTTTTTTCAATGAATGCTCCTTTCTGGTCTCAGGTTGAGAATAAATGATGTCTGTTGATTTTCATTTTGAGATGCCCAAGATTCCAGTATCAATATCAAATACATATTATACAGACCTATTTTTTGTATTGTATTGCATTCTATTGTGTTTCGTTATTTGAACAGGACGATGCAGTAGGCTTTTGTGTTGTGGTTATTTGTATTCTGTATCGCAAAAATTAATGGAGCGAAGCCCAATTCTCAAACAGTGAAAGGCAAGGCAAGAGTAAATAGTAAATAGAGAAGAAAAGGGAGAAGTCAAGAAGAAATATTGAATGTGTGGGTTTTATTTTAGTACCTACAGAGTTCATTTTCAGTTTCAAGTACTATTTAGATATGTATTTCCGAGATGCCAAATAAGGAGTTTTTGTCTTATGCATCGTCTTTTGCAATCTAATATTGTACGTAATATGCTCTCAAGATAATGGCAACCATTGGATCGGAATTGCATTACATTGCATCGCATGGCATTGCGTGCTTGAGCAAATATTAAACTGATTGGGAGTAATAAGTAGAGATTAACTGTATAGATAGACGATAGACCTGCTTATGTATTTGTACGGAGGTATGAGCTTATTGTTATTACATAATATATTGTGTGTGGTATTTACTAATGTATACCCATGTTATTATATGGTTTTATGAAGAACTCTCATGAGAGGTTTTTCATTTACTTTTCAGTATTCCGTGACGCCCATATTTAAATGTGGAATCACTTGAAGATCGTGTATTATTATTTGTTTATGATGCATTTTCGTATTTGTCCAGAGAAAGGATTAAAAATAGGGTATAATGACAGAGTCTGACATTCGATGGTCATGGAAACCAAGAACCTGGCAACTTTATTCGTGTATTTCAATAAATATACACAGAAGAATGCTTTCAATTGTGTAACATTGAGCAGAATGTTAATCCCCCATTATTTTTGAAATAATCCTACTGGTAATGATGAGGGCACTTGAACTGAATAGAACATCTTTAATTCGATTGACTGAAGAGGAAATGAGGCAAATCCTCCTGATTTTGCTCATTAACTAGGTCCTCGATTTGATCTCTTGTCTTCAGTCTGTGTTTGTCGGCTTTTCCAAAGCACTAACTAATGTTTTACTAATATTCCACTCGAAAAGATTATGTCAAAAGCAAAGAATAATAATATTATGCTCAGGTATCTTGATACAATAATATATTTTGATCTGCCAACCTTCTATGAAAATTTAGAGCTCATGATCAAAATCAGAATAGCAATACATAGACAAGAAATCAAGAGGGGCATAAATCGCAGCTTTTCTCCCGTTTCCATGGAGTGAAAAATCCATCGTTAATAAGAAGAACAAAAGCTTTTCTACAATGATGAATAACAGTTGTTTTAAAGGTATTGTGTTTCAAAAGTTGTATTATTGAGCTAAATACTATTAATTTTCCATTTTCTTGCTGATTGCAAAGTAAATACGGTATGGTGTACATTTTTGAAAACTTTGCTTGTCTCCCTGTAATCACGGTAACTCTTCTTCATGTTAACTGCTCAAAGACTCAAAATTCAAAATATGTATACAAAATGCAGTTGAGTCCAAAAATGCTTTCGCAATCGAGTTAAAACCCGGCAGACTTGGTCACGTGGCCGAATCCAAAGTGTAAAAGTTCAAAGAGCATTTTCTTTCTACACAACTTTCAGTTGTACCCACTTTTCTTGTCATCCACGCACTTGGACATTGGCCCTGGCATCGGCAGTCAGTTTGACTTTGACTATGGATTTGGATTTGACTCGAGCGTATTTATACGTTTCTTGTACTTTGTCTCTATATATAAAAAACTCGGCGTTTCTCACACTCTTTTGTTCCTCTCACGTGCAGCTCAACCATATGTATAATATATTATACAGTATACACCTACTTATATGTGTAGACAAAGAGTGGAAAAGAAAAGATGTGAAAGGAAACTTTTTATTTCCCATTTTTCTCTTTTAGAATGATGAAAGGCTTTGACTTTCACAAAAAAGTGTTAGTCTGCAATTGAAATTGAAAAAGTAAGCTACGAGTGGTGCTTTATGGTATGGTCTATGTATGGTAACTCTTTGCGTGGCTTTGTGTAAATTGTGCGAGTGTGTGTGTGTATGTGTTATGTTAGTAGTAGTACCATTTTGCACCTATATTGTATATGGATGTGCGTATAACATTTCTTTTTTCTTCACTATGTATATCCGGCCCAGAAAATTTTATTCCAATCTTTCTTTGTTCCTTTGCTCTTGGTCCACTTTGGACCGGCTCAATTCCCACATCAACTCAATTCAACTCTTTCCGCCTCCTCCTCTTCCTTTATCCCGAAATTCTCGCCTCTTTCCCCTTTGACTCGATTTGGAGAGTGGACATAAATTTAGTGACTGCAGGAGACACGAGCAAGAGAAAAAACAAAAACGTCTTCAGTCTATAACTAACATAACGTAGTATACCAATACGCACATTTAACACAGAGAATTGAGACAAACAAACATTTTTTCCCTCGTTTTTCCACCTTTCCTCTTATTCGATTGCCGATAGCTAAATGCTGACTTTGCAGAATAAATGTCCTGCTTCTGTTCTCCTTCTTACTTTCACTTCGATTCTTATTCTCTGGATGGTGCTGGTGGAAATGACCCCACAAGGAAATATCGGAATAAAATACAGCACATGTACAAATATAGATAAAGTGCAACCCTTCTTTTTCTGTAGAGCCAACTTCACGGTCATCGATTTACTGCCAAAGACACAGAAAACACCGATAGAAATATCGTAGAAAAATAATACAAGTTGCTTACATACTACATGCATCTTTATTTCTCCATTGAAATTCGACTTGGAATTTTCAGAGAGAAAAAGAAGAGTTGTAACTAAAGAAAGCGAAAATATATCGACAGGGACATGCAAATGAGAAGTACATATCTAATGCATTGTATATATGCAAGGAGAAAGCACACAGGAATTCATGTACAAAGTACAAAGTACATGCGGGGGGACTCTCGAGTCTCATAAAATTTTCATCACGAGAACAAGGAAAATAAGCTCACTCCAGGTCCAGAAACTCAAGAGTAACTGCACAGCACATTGTTCAGAATCAACTGTGTGAATGAATACATATGCACTTGGAGCAAGTTTGTCTGTGCAGCAATAATTCACGATTCTAGTTCTGTACACAGTTCTGTATAGCTGTGCGTTTTACGTGCATGTCCTCTCCTTTCTCTTTCTTTCTATCCTTTTCGTGCTCGTCAATTTGGAACTTTTGGAGCTCATGTGAGAATCAAGTTGAGGAGAAAGGAAGCAATAATAATGATGATGATGATGATTATATGCAATTTTCTGGTTACATATATACATGGCTAAAACTTGAGGTACGTTTATCCAAATACATAGACAATAAACATTTTCATGAGGCGGGTTTCAGGTTCTCGTGGTTTAGAGACAACCCGACATTTGGTTAGTTTGGTCGGTTGGTTTGGCTGCTTGATGTGTCAGTACAATGCATATCGTAGATGCATGTATAGGTACATACATACACCACATTAGCGATAATTACGCCCGTCCACATAACATTATTCACATGGGGAAAGTTGAAAGTTCTTCCTCGTTTTGTAAAGGCAGACAAGAAGAGACAGGCTGCCCGTGATGATGATAATGATGATGATAATAATAGCAATATTGCACGAAATGATATGACACAAATAGGAGTGAAAAGGTACCCGAGAAAGTGATACATTATTAATTCCAAATTGGGGATTCCCACTGCATTCTATGTATTCTGTTCAGTGTTCAGTATAATATGAACAGTCGACAAAACCAGTACAATCGAAATGAAGTTGTCTTGTCCCTTCCTTGTCGTTTCTCTTTTATAACGATAGCTGTATGCATGCATCCAGTCTCTAAATTGAGGTTGATTCTTTTTGTATTGTCAACTATCAGAGAAATTCTAGTAAATGCATGTTACATAATTATGTAAAATGTAAAATACTGTTTAAACTAAGCTACAACCTTCGTCTTTATTACCGTGAAAAATTACGATTGTGAATTTTGAAAATATTTTACACAATATTTATTTGTTGCTCAAAACTGCCAAAAAAAACTAAAAGTATAAATGTAACACAGACTGCAGACACAAATAACGTTCATGGGATATTTTCACTTTCACATTTGCCTCAATGGGAAGTTGTACGACATATACCTAAGCAGGAGATAAATGAATGGTGTAAAATGTCGTGAGGGCTTTGGGAAATTTATTAATGTCGCTCATGGATACTTACATACAGTTACTTTTACACATACCATATTATTATGTATCTATATATAAAGCACAATTTAACACTCTGATATTTGGAGCAAACTCGAGTTGAGTTGGTTGAGTTAAGTCTATTAACTGTAATATTTTTCAAGGCAGGAAATAAATAAATATGACGACTACTTCTCTCTTTGGCTCCATTTCTCCATTCCTCTCTTACTTTTTATACCTCTGATACTTTTTTTACCCCGTTTCGTGCCTATATTTAAGGAGATTACCTTTTACCTCTCCTCATTGGAGTTTGTCGCTCCACTCCACTCCACACCAGGAAAAGTGTATACTGTATAATATATGTATGTACATGAAAAAACGGAGGGAGCAAAATAAAATGGATGGGTCATAATTTCTCCTCCATTTTTATGCTTCTCATTTGCATAAGTCTTTCCATTCCGAGTCCAAGGATATGTATGTACATCCGACTCAACTATTAATATATTATACATATGTAAATGCACACGAAATCATATTAATATGAGACGAAATGGGACGTGCTGTATGTGTATGTGTGTAGAAAATTTTGAACAGGTTACCATGTATGAAACATTTGTATTATGAAATATGACCGAAGTTCACATAATCATGAACGAATGCCATGCAATCGTTCCGGACCATGAGGATGAGGGTGACGATGGTTGTCCATTTTTCTCTCGTTTCTTGTACATACATACATATTATAGCATGCTAAATGCTCTCACCGTATTTGACTTCCTCTTTCAAATTTTCTACATTTTTTGCATTGTTCTCTTATGCAATGCACCTTTCATCTTCTGCTTCAAATGCATTTCATATTATTGCATTTAGCCTATAGATGTTTATGTTTATGTATTAAGAATTTTTGATGGCGGAAATTTGGATTCAGCCATCCAGCTGTTCCCCCTTTTCTCTTGTTTCTGCGTGAGCCTCGGTGAAAATATTCAAAAAC
The DNA here is from genome assembly GCA_034698285.1 of Sminthurinus bimaculatus. Lineage (NCBI taxonomy): Eukaryota > Metazoa > Arthropoda > Collembola > Symphypleona > Katiannidae > Sminthurinus > Sminthurinus bimaculatus. The sequence goes on along the minus strand of JAQIVE010004467.1, from coordinate 3,248 downwards.
AAAGGGAGAGGGGTATAGAGGGAACTGTTATATACATATTTATGTAGATTTTGTGGATTTTCTCCCTCAGAAAATATTGTTCTGTAGTGTTTCTTGTGCTTTGTAAATGGGGAAATTACAGGGGTTTTCCAGTTGCAGCCTCATGTTGTTTTTGTTGTCGGTTTCGTTCCTCCTGTTGTTTCTTTATATTACCTGGAATGGAATGAAGCCTGGACGTTTTTTCCCTTCTTCTTCTCGCTCCCGCGTGTTTGTGAGTGTAATGCCATAATGCGTGTGAGATGCCTTCTGGAGGAAATTTATGAAGGTGGAAAGGGGAGGGGGAGAAACAGAGAGAGAGAGAGCAAGAGAGAGACGGAGACGGAGAAAGAACCAAGATAAAATAAATCCATCCATTAACTATCCTTTTCTTTTTCCCTGCTTCGTGTTCTCCACCGTTTTCTTCAGGGGAGAAATTTTTCCATTTAACTGGAGAAACTCGGAATACATGTACATAAGGAAAAGGAACGGGTTGCGTAGAGTAGGAGTAGTCTAGCAGTATAAATAAAAGTGCAATTCAGTGCAGGGCGATGCAAAGTGCAATGTTGCCGGGCTTTTCCACCGCTGCAGCCCTTGCAACGGGCTGCAATTTAAATGCATAAATTCGGTGGAGAAACACACCACGAAAAACACCACACGTCAAGCCAAGCCAAACCAAGCACCAAGAATTTGGAATGCAATGCCATGCAATGGATTGCAGTTTGCAGTGTGCAGTTCCGTGGACTGGAATGAAAGTGAGAAAAATTCCAAGTCAAGCGTGTCCTGCCCTGTCTTGTCTCGCTCCGCTGTTTTGCAAGCAACGAAGAAGAAGAACAAGTTGAGATATGAGGAATCTTTTCCTTATAAATATTGACAAAAGCATTGAGAAAAGTTTGGGGAGATGCTCCAGCTAGATCTAGCGTTATGGATTGAATTTTGTGTGTGTGTATGTGTGTATGCATGTATGTGTAGAAGTTGTGAGACAAAGTCATTAGTCCCAGGAAAGTTCACGGTCACGGTAAAACTTTATGAAATGCACACGCATCTATTCATTCATTCATTCATTTACTTAGGCGGCTCGCAGCTCAATGTATGTATTATGTATGCACATATTTTATAGCTGGCTATACTGTACATGTATGTAGCTTCTTCATTAGCGTATTCTGAGAGAGTTTGAAAGCTTTTTACGGTGAGTTTCCTGTGGTGGATCTTCTGGTGCGTCGAGATAGAGATAGGGAAAGTAAATTCATATACATACAGTTATTATACAACATTATACGATACACTTTCTTCCGTCCATTATTGGTTTTAATTAAAAATCGATTTTATGCAGGTACGGGTTAAAAAGTCCATTCTTTTATTCGTATGTAGATATCTGCATTTCTCACTTTTCTCGGTGCAGTAAGGTTCAGGCCTCAATTTGAATTTGAATGCGGTTTCACAATATTATGCAGTCGATAGTCATGCATGTTTTTCTGTAGATGGATACACATTTCGAGCTCCATTTACGTTCTCATTATTTCTCTATCACTTTGGGTTCCATTTAAATTAAGGTGTTATGATATGATATGATACGATATCAGGTTTTTGATTGAAAATTTATTGCCTTGAAAAATGTATTATACCATCTGAAAATAATGGAATGACATTGGATTTGTGCGAGTTGGCTCTATTGTATGCAGGGAAAGTTTTGAAAGACTTGGATTTTCCCCCATGATTTACAGACGTGAATTGGAATGACGATGGAAATTTAATTTAATTTAACTCGTTGATTTTATACAAATGTTGGTGTCTTCTTTAAGGGCAAAGAAAGTTGTTGGAAGAAAGAAAAAGGGTAAATTTTGATGTTGTACATTAAATAACAAATTTTGAATGCACAATCATAGTAAAAGCAGAATTAAAATTCTGATATTTTTTCTAATAATAAATCTTTTTTAAATGCTTAGAAAAAAGTACGACTGCTATTCGACTTTCAAACATTTAAACACTATTCGTGTTGTTTACAGAAGCAGACCCATAGATAGATAGATAGTTGTGGGTAATTAACTAATTGCACCTTAAACACGGTAAAATAGCCCACTGTTTGGATGAAAAGGTATGGGGGAGCAACCCCAACATTAAATGTGTAAGGGGAAGAAAAAAGGGGAAAAGTGTACATATAAGTGTGTAAGTACACACGGAAAATGTTGAGTGAGAGAGACTGTAAGTGCCTCATAAATTTTAATTGAGAATATTATTCTATCCTCTCCTTCTACTCCTATACAAATACAAATGTATGTATAGATACCTACTTTCTCCGTCTCTCTCAGGGGACGAAACTTGTAAAGAAAAATTCACCAGTCAAACCCAAACTCCAACTTCTCAAGTTCAAGTTGTTTGTTTGTCTGTCTGTCCGTCCTCTTCGAATGCTCTCCGCTTCAAGTCGCTGTCAATTGATTTCCCAACGTTTGTCCTTCAATCTTTAGCATAAAAATCTTGAACAGGGAAAAGAAGAAGAAAAAATGGGGGAACGCTGAATAAAATTACCCAATGGACGACTGAATTTACCACAAACACTCGAGTTGAGATGAATTTAAAAAAGTGGCTATAGCATGCATATAATAATCGTGATGGTTATTATGCTCACATTATGTTGAAAAAACAAATTCAAACTCTAGTCCTTCAAAATCCGAGGCAGTCAAGGAAAGTAAATTTGTACAATATATGCACAACAAATATTATTCCGTTTTCATCATAATGATGTACATACTTTGCATTCACCCTCCGAGTTAATTCAGCGTAATAACAGTCTAAAATTAAATTTCGTGTTTTCTCCACAACATTTTCTTAATTCTTTGGGAAAAACTCGGAGAAATTTTAGAGAATAGATGAAAATTCAGCCAACTTCAAGAATAGGGTAAAACTAAAAGGAAGCCCTGTTCTTATATAGTGAAAGTGTAGAAAGGAGGCAAGTCAAAACTAAACTCGGGATCTTACCTATTGAAGAAAGAAAAAAGAAAGGAAGGGGGAATGGGAAGCATCTAAAAAGGGAAAAGGTATATTATTCAAATGGGGACACGTTACGCACGATTCGATTGAGTCAAATAGACAGAAAATGGAGAAAATAAAGGGAGAACGAGTAGAACCAACTCTAACTTAACTTGAGTTCTGTCGAATTTCCCAGAAAAATCACTAAATTGGTCTCTCTCTCTCTCTCTCTCTCTACTTTTCCCCTGAACGAATACATACACAAA
>JAQIVE010004466.1:0-14502 GCA_034698285.1 Sminthurinus bimaculatus | reverse complement strand
TCCCAATTGTAACGATCTACTGAGTCATTATGGCTACCATTTTTATGATGGCAGTGACAATAAAGTCAATTCTTCTTATATTATAGCCCCGAGAATGAAGAAGACCTGAGAAAAGAGAACCTTTTTGATTGTACAATATTATTACTTATCATGAAAAATTGCAGATAGATTATACACAGCATTATAAGTTTGAATAGATATGCGTCAAGATAAATATTACGCAGAAGATATGTATAGTGAGTGACTTGAGGGAGACAAAAAAGATAAAAGAGATTTAAAAGAGATGATTCTTTTCAATAGATAAAGGAAATTTTGAGGACTTGACTTTTACCAATGTATGTTCAGTGTTCAGAGTACATCAGAGCATGATGAATAAAGTTGTAATACTTCTGTGGCCCATGGATGAATATGTGTGTATCTATACATGCTGATCTTGTACTTGTGTACCAAGAGAACCAAGAGATCAAATTTAATTGGAATGGACACTTTTCTATGCATGTAATATGTAAATATTAGATATAGTAGATATCGATATTTTTCAAAACGCGGAGGTAAATCCTAATGCACACTCAGGTTACTCACGAATAATACATACATATGTCAGTTGTTTTTTGTTTTGTTTCCCTTTCTCTCAACTCTTCATAACTTCTTTCGTTGACTTATTAATTACAAAGCAAAAATGAGCAAAACACAAGTGTTTTTCTACTTTCCCAGCATCTTTTCTGCCACCATTTTCAGGTGGCATAAGATATATGTATACTTGTGTTTGTCCTGCTTGTGTATAAGCTCCCTTAACTCTTACAGCATAAGTAGATTATTAGTGGTCTTTCATCTTACATAGATTCACCGTTTTAGCCCAGAAATGATAAATCATAATCTATACATACACAAACGTACAATTAGAGAAACAAAAATCTAGTTTTAGCGAATAAACAAGCATCCCATTGTCAGTACATCACATACTTTATAAGTTTTATTTTTTACCCAATTTCACAATATTATAGTGTATGCAGTACAAGCAAAATCACAATTACATATTTACAACTTCTCGTCCTTGTCCAAGGCCAATGGAAACTGAGAGTGAGTGATACTAACAATAAGTAAATTTGCCTACAAAAAAGACATTGACAAGGTACATAATAGTCAATCTTATGACCATGTATCAATAGGTATTTACATACACACACGTGATATGGCAGGTTTAGTTTCACGATCAGTATTTGCAGCTAAGCATGTTTTGCGAATTTTCTCACGACGACATTGCTACTAATTTCATGTATATTTGCATTTGCCTGTGCATCACTTTTAAGCTTGTATTTATGCTATATGTACCTTTATGTACATTGTACATAAAGGTTATTGGAAATTGCGAAGATACAAAGCTTACATCAAATAGGGCTATGCACAATTTATATTGTAAATACACAAACACTTGTCTTCAGGTGAGCAAATTTGTTTAGCAATGAGCACTTAATTTGATTCTCGTACCTTTTTTATCTTGTTTAATCAGTTTAATTTTAGCATGTAATTGTAATTGTGAGAAAACTTTGCTTGATTTTTGCAAGATAATCATCATTTTGTTAAATATATTATGCACAGACATACATATGGGTGGAATAATCCACAACCAGCTTGCTGCTCCCAAGATATTATTTATCATAAGTCAGTAGAAAGAGTTCAACGTCTACAGTGTACACTGATTATCTACCACAAAGTACGCTCAAAACAGAAAAAGGTCCGAAATATACGGCCTTTTATCAATGCCCACTTCTTGGCGGTCAGAGGTCAAAACCGATTGGATAATAACTTCAAAATGTTTTATGCAGGCGTGCACATCAGTATGTATGTAGTATGTATACGCAAATGCGCCGAAATAACCTTAACTTTTTCTTCTGTTCTGTCTTTAATAATTTCTAATACATGTAATTAACTATAATATGACGGCTGAAAAATTGAAAATGTGACAGGCCTTATGTCTATGTACTCATATATAAGGTGAGGAGTTTGGGTTCGACCATTTGCGTCTATTTGGAGACCTGGGATATTTGATCCATACAAAGGAGAAGAGTTGATGTGACATCTCAAAGGTCATTTTTCACGATTGGGTCTGCTACTTTCATCATTACTGTCCAGCTTGATGATACGGCGAGATCATTATGTCACACGAGGACCACGCAACGTTATTTTTGACTTAACAAGTTCATTATTTGTCCGCATATGTAAACACACACCTATATCCATACGTATAATTCTTGTACATATGTATTTTACTGATGCCTATAGATATCAATGTGTGCTCATTGTAATGCATAATTTTAGTTTTAGTTTTGTCCAAGTTGTATGAATGCAAGTATGGATACAACAGATATGTAGATCGTTTGTCATCTTGTTTTTGTCATGCAGAATGCTCTTTTTGTCTATTTCTTGCCTTCTCCTTCCTTTTTCACATGTCTTCACTGTGACTTCTGTTCGAAATTCCACATGTGTAAATAAATGCATGTCTCAGGCCTCAGAGAAAAGAAACAGTGAATTTTCATAATACACACACACACAGAGACCGATTTACTTTATTGCTTTCCGGTTACAGTTTATATAGAAAGACGGAGCGAGAAAATAATGGATTGGGGGAGGGGGAGAAGAACTCTTCTGTTTGTCTCTCAAAATGCCTCTTACGTTTTAATGGGGAGACGGCGTGCCTACCTCTGTGTTTTCTATTGAATAGATGCATAAGTATCTTATGTTGGGGGTAACGATAGAATTTTGATGTGTTTACACTTTATGCAACCCCGTTCTTCAACTTCAGAATAAACATGACAGAAGATGCAAAAGAAACAAAATTGTCTGGAACGAGCTCCATATAAAATATAAATGATCACTTCAGATTCTCTCCCTGCCTCAGGATCAGAAGAGAAACTTCTATTTGTTTCCCCTCAACTTTCTTTGCCCCGTCATTGTATCTCGTTTAGATTTTATTGGAAGAAAAAGATTGGAAAATGGAAAAGTCATATTTTTTACAATTGATATTGGTATCTACAGTCTGTATTTTTTATATCAAATTTTTGATCACTTATTCCTTACTCCGCGTTTTATGTGTAAACGTGCGTTATGTAGAACTATTACAAATGATATGTACCCATTTTCTAGACACCTTGAAGCTTGTTAAATGGAAGAGCTTATTTAACTTTGGAGCATATGGATGAAACTTTTATGCGATGGGACTTTATGCCATTTATTATGACCCCTGTCATCTGAGCACAGGTCAAGTTTCAAATTATGTAACTTGACCGTTGTTAGCCCAAACGAAACCTCGGGTGAAAGTTCTACGGTCACTTCAGTGAATTGCGTGCCATCTTTGAGGAGCTGCTACATCCTTGCTTCAAATTTTTAAAAAAGTTTTTTGATCGGCGTATAATTTCATCTCTGGCTTTGACTTTGATTGTGTTTTGAAAGGTGAAGAGAATATTTTTTCATATTTTTGTTAAAATTACGGAATAAAAAACAAGCCCCGGAAGAGGTAAGTCAAAAGTCTCCAATTAGTTGTTCTTGTTAAATATTAAATGATTTGAATTTGTTACTGACAAGTCCACAAACTCTATTTAAATGCTACTCATAATTTGGATTGCTTGCAACTTTTGTAATTTGTGATGCAATATACTTACAATATATTATTATACAATACTCACAATGTAGATTTTTTCCTGACTTTTCGTATATTATAATTCAGATGTCAACTCGTGTATTATTATTGTCAAGAAGAATCGGTTTAGCCTCCTCTCAATTGTTGACAAAACCGGTACTTCCAAGCAGAGGAATAAGTTTGAAATTGAGTCAAACTTCGTGTCTTAAAGTTGACGTCTGTAGCGTGAATACGCAGGTATATTATATTATTGTCATTCAAAATTAGAAAGTGACTGGTCACTGATATTTGCTGTTATACAATGTATTGTGAAATTGCTGTCATTATACATACGTACACGTATTGTTTTATAACGCTTCTTATCTTATTGGATTTTGGGGCCTGTTTTGCAATTGGTACACATATTGAAGATGCTTACAATTTTACACAACTTTTAAACAGTTGGTTGAATGTCCTGAAAATAGTAAACTTAAACACAGCAACCTTGACTGTAATAGAGAGTAAAATTTCGTTTAAGATAGACTTGTGAGAAATAAGGAAGGACATTGATTAAGTAGATTAATTTCCCCAACATTTCAATAGTTTGCTATTTGATCCAAGAGACATTTGAGATTTGTGATTTGGGTAACACGTAGTTTGTAGAATGTAGAACTGTTTTTAGATACAGAATAAATGTAGTTTTTTTTAATTTTTCCTGAACCTGTAGATCAAATAGGTATTATTGTTAGTAATAATAGATCAAGTGTAATGTTGTTGTTTTAAATATATAATATACCTGTGTATAATATTATCCAACTGAGATTACCACAGTGGATTTTGCTTTTGTGTGGTGGCACTTGTCATTATTTTCTGGATAAATTCAAATTATTAACATATTTTCACCTCTTTAAACCATTTTAGAGTTCACTTTCTTAAGTTTCAAAGTGTAAAGCTTGCGTGAAAGTGTGATGGTCTATAAAAAATATCTTTTGGAAACGGCTACCAATATTGGCCTTCAAAAACACCGAATTTGTGTATTTTATTCATCGGAATTGTAAAATTTCTTACCAACCTTTCATTATTTCAACATAATTTTTGTGCCACCCTTTTTGCCAAAAGACCATCACCGTGTTTACGTAAGTTTTGCCCGCACGGACCAACTTGAAGTGAACTCTAAAATGTCCTTTTTTTCTCGATTTTTAATAGTTTTATAAGAGTGCCATAATTTCTACATAATGTCTCCAACTCCTCTCATTATATTTCTTTCTGTTCTGTCTCTTGTAAGTTTGTCATTTTGTTCTAACGTCTTCTATAATATTTTCCCAATTTCATTATTATTGCATGTTTTATTGTAATGGATGTGTAGCATGTATAGTCATAATATCAATAGTATACAGTATCTGAACAAATCAAGGATCCATCGACAACCAAGTAAACACAGCTCGTGATCGGACAAGATTGTTACTGCTTACTGCTGAGTAATGAGACAAGAGATTTTTCTAGTATTGAAATAGAAAAAAGCTATATCTTTATCGATATTTGTCGAAAAAAAGATTTTTTGTAAGGGTTGTAGGATTTTGAAAAGTTATAAACGTTTAATCTTCATATTTTTTGAAGACCCTTTCTTGTCCCTTGTGATACTAACTTAAGCAATGGAGTAACAAATGCAAACACTCGAGGGTTTATGTGTTTATGAAACTGTCGGTGGAGCCTTTACTAGTTATGTTTTTAAAGTATGTTCTTAATCTTTTGAATTTTTTAGGCGAGAACATTTGCTAGTTCTCCAGAACCATTGAAAGATATATCGGCAATGGAAGCAGAGAAGGTTGTTCCCGACGTATTGGACTCTGTGCCACCTAAAGTTTTAAGTGTTACGTACGGCTCCAATGTTGTCAATCTTGGAAATGTCTTAACCCCTACCCAGGTCCAAAAACCCCCCACCATCACTTGGGATGCAGATCCAAACAAATTCTATACTCTCTGCATGACTGGTTAGAACCTTTATATCTATTTCATATCGAAAAAATATTAACAATTATTATTGTAATTTTTGATAAGTTAGATATACTTATATTTGTTTTGTATGGTTATAAGCTTTAATCTAAGCAAAAAAGGTTTTATGACCAAACGTTTTTACTTTTATTGCTCGCAATGTTACACAACGTATGTGTTAATATGATGATTGATACTTATGAAGATCCTGATGCTCCTTCACGCCAAGACCCCAAATTCAGAGAGTGGCATCACTGGCTTGTTGGCAATATTCCCGGAAATGATATTGCAAAAGGAGAGACTTTGTCTGAATATGTAAGTGTTTTATCTATGTATATTGTAATTTTAACTTTTTAATAATTCGTTTTAATGTTGGCCTTACATAGCTGTTTGTAAACAATGATTTTAATAGATTCTTTTTTGTCGTTTGTGCTATTAAGGTCGGTGCGGGGCCACCCCAAGGCACAGGGCTTCATCGCTACGTACAATTGGTTTATGAACAGCCTGGAAAGTTGACATTTGATGAGCCAAGACTGACGAATCGTAGTGGGGATCACCGAGGAAAATTCCATATTCGGAAATTTGCTCAGAAATACAAGCTTGGTCAGCCCATCGCTGGCAATCTGTTTCAAGCTGAATGGGACGATTACGTGCCCAAACTTTATGAACAGCTGGCAGGGAAATAGAGAAAATGTCGTAATGGATTCTTGTTCTCTTTTTTCTCTATTTTTGAAGAGAATGTTACTATTAAACATGATAAAACATAAAGACTTGGTACAGTTATAATATCAAAATTGAATTGAAATTTAATTTTTGATACTCTAGAGAGTACTATAATATGATGTTAGGATATATCTTAGATCTTAGCGTATATCATTGAAAGAGTATTAGTAGTGTATAATATGTATTGGCATATAGATCTGTACTGAGATTGAATTATTCATGATAGAAATTCTTCAGCGCCCATTTCCTTATATGCTTATTGTTCATCGAGATGAATTTATGTTATGTTTGAAATTTCAAAAAATAAATATGAGCTATATTCTTATTACATAATTTATATTATGGTTAATTTCTGTAAGTTTACTTACATATGATACGCATCATTAAAATATATGCTTACCAATATGCATTATCAAGTTCCTGTGGATTATCCGGTCAGAAAGTAGTCAAGAAATTCTTCCGATTTCGAAATGCAATTAATTCAGCCAACGTCGGATGAATTTTCCGGCTGGTGACATTGTCTGTGCTACATCCTATACCCTCGTTTAAAAAAGAAACGTAAATTTTGAACAATAAAGAGAACAAGAATATATTTTAAATGGTCGTACATGTTGCAAAATCACATGAATGTACATATTACATATGTTCAGTATTCTATCCAGGATTATGTTCTGCGTTCAATGCAAAATTATTTTTGATTCCCTATTATTATAATTCCATCTGTTACAACTATTCCTAATATTAGTTGTAAGAACTGATGCTGTTGTTATTAAAAAATTATTCGCGAAACTAGCAATAAAGGGAAAATACTTTCTTTTACAGGAGAGAAGGAGAAAGGGGGCAAAAATGCATAAAATTTATACGGGAGAAAGTATGAACATGAATGATACAATGTATCATAAGCGTATATATATATATATATATATATATATATACGCTTATGATACATTGTATCATTCATGTTCATACTTTCTCCCGTATAAATTTTATGCATTTTTGCCCCCTTTCTCCTTCTCTCCTGTAAAAGAAAGTATTTTCCCTTTATTGCTAGTTTCGCGAATAATTTTTTAATAACAACAGCATCAGTTCTTACAACTAATATTAGGAATAGTTGTAACAGATGGAATTATAATAATAGGGAATCAAAAATAATTTTGCATTGAACGCAGAACATAATCCTGGATAGAATACTGAACATATGTAATATGTACATTCATGTGATTTTGCAACATGTACGACCATTTAAAATATATTCTTGTTCTCTTTATTGTTCAAAATTTACGTTTCTTTTTTAAACGAGGGTATAGGATGTAGCACAGACAATGTCACCAGCCGGAAAATTCATCCGACGTTGGCTGAATTAATTGCATTTCGAAATCGGAAGAATTTCTTGACTACTTTCTGACCGGATAATCCACAGGAACTTGATAATGCATATTGGTAAGCATATATTTTAATGATGCGTATCATATGTAAGTAAACTTACAGAAATTAACCATAATATAAATTATGTAATAAGAATATAGCTCATATTTATTTTTTGAAATTTCAAACATAACATAAATTCATCTCGATGAACAATAAGCATATAAGGAAATGGGCGCTGAAGAATTTCTATCATGAATAATTCAATCTCAGTACAGATCTATATGCCAATACATATTATACACTACTAATACTCTTTCAATGATATACGCTAAGATCTAAGATATATCCTAACATCATATTATAGTACTCTCTAGAGTATCAAAAATTAAATTTCAATTCAATTTTGATATTATAACTGTACCAAGTCTTTATGTTTTATCATGTTTAATAGTAACATTCTCTTCAAAAATAGAGAAAAAAGAGAACAAGAATCCATTACGACATTTTCTCTATTTCCCTGCCAGCTGTTCATAAAGTTTGGGCACGTAATCGTCCCATTCAGCTTGAAACAGATTGCCAGCGATGGGCTGACCAAGCTTGTATTTCTGAGCAAATTTCCGAATATGGAATTTTCCTCGGTGATCCCCACTACGATTCGTCAGTCTTGGCTCATCAAATGTCAACTTTCCAGGCTGTTCATAAACCAATTGTACGTAGCGATGAAGCCCTGTGCCTTGGGGTGGCCCCGCACCGACCTTAATAGCACAAACGACAAAAAAGAATCTATTAAAATCATTGTTTACAAACAGCTATGTAAGGCCAACATTAAAACGAATTATTAAAAAGTTAAAATTACAATATACATAGATAAAACACTTACATATTCAGACAAAGTCTCTCCTTTTGCAATATCATTTCCGGGAATATTGCCAACAAGCCAGTGATGCCACTCTCTGAATTTGGGGTCTTGGCGTGAAGGAGCATCAGGATCTTCATAAGTATCAATCATCATATTAACACATACGTTGTGTAACATTGCGAGCAATAAAAGTAAAAACGTTTGGTCATAAAACCTTTTTTGCTTAGATTAAAGCTTATAACCATACAAAACAAATATAAGTATATCTAACTTATCAAAAATTACAATAATAATTGTTAATATTTTTTCGATATGAAATAGATATAAAGGTTCTAACCAGTCATGCAGAGAGTATAGAATTTGTTTGGATCTGCATCCCAAGTGATGGTGGGGGGTTTTTGGACCTGGGTAGGGGTTAAGACATTTCCAAGATTGACAACATTGGAGCCGTACGTAACACTTAAAACTTTAGGTGGCACAGAGTCCAATACGTCGGGAACAACCTTCTCTGCTTCCATTGCCGATATATCTTTCAATGGTTCTGGAGAACTAGCAAATGTTCTCGCCTAAAAAATTCAAAAGATTAAGAACATACTTTAAAAACATAACTAGTAAAGGCTCCACCGACAGTTTCATAAACACATAAACCCTCGAGTGTTTGCATTTGTTACTCCATTGCTTAAGTTAGTATCACAAGGGACAAGAAAGGGTCTTCAAAAAATATGAAGATTAAACGTTTATAACTTTTCAAAATCCTACAACCCTTACAAAAAATCTTTTTTTCGACAAATATCGATAAAGATATAGCTTTTTTCTATTTCAATACTAGAAAAATCTCTTGTCTCATTACTCAGCAGTAAGCAGTAACAATCTTGTCCGATCACGAGCTGTGTTTACTTGGTTGTCGATGGATCCTTGATTTGTTCAGATACTGTATACTATTGATATTATGACTATACATGCTACACATCCATTACAATAAAACATGCAATAATAATGAAATTGGGAAAATATTATAGAAGACGTTAGAACAAAATGACAAACTTACAAGAGACAGAACAGAAAGAAATATAATGAGAGGAGTTGGAGACATTATGTAGAAATTATGGCACTCTTATAAAACTATTAAAAATCGAGAAAAAAAGGACATTTTAGAGTTCACTTCAAGTTGGTCCGTGCGGGCAAAACTTACGTAAACACGGTGATGGTCTTTTGGCAAAAAGGGTGGCACAAAAATTATGTTGAAATAATGAAAGGTTGGTAAGAAATTTTACAATTCCGATGAATAAAATACACAAATTCGGTGTTTTTGAAGGCCAATATTGGTAGCCGTTTCCAAAAGATATTTTTTATAGACCATCACACTTTCACGCAAGCTTTACACTTTGAAACTTAAGAAAGTGAACTCTAAAATGGTTTAAAGAGGTGAAAATATGTTAATAATTTGAATTTATCCAGAAAATAATGACAAGTGCCACCACACAAAAGCAAAATCCACTGTGGTAATCTCAGTTGGATAATATTATACACAGGTATATTATATATTTAAAACAACAACATTACACTTGATCTATTATTACTAACAATAATACCTATTTGATCTACAGGTTCAGGAAAAATTAAAAAAAACTACATTTATTCTGTATCTAAAAACAGTTCTACATTCTACAAACTACGTGTTACCCAAATCACAAATCTCAAATGTCTCTTGGATCAAATAGCAAACTATTGAAATGTTGGGGAAATTAATCTACTTAATCAATGTCCTTCCTTATTTCTCACAAGTCTATCTTAAACGAAATTTTACTCTCTATTACAGTCAAGGTTGCTGTGTTTAAGTTTACTATTTTCAGGACATTCAACCAACTGTTTAAAAGTTGTGTAAAATTGTAAGCATCTTCAATATGTGTACCAATTGCAAAACAGGCCCCAAAATCCAATAAGATAAGAAGCGTTATAAAACAATACGTGTACGTATGTATAATGACAGCAATTTCACAATACATTGTATAACAGCAAATATCAGTGACCAGTCACTTTCTAATTTTGAATGACAATAATATAATATACCTGCGTATTCACGCTACAGACGTCAACTTTAAGACACGAAGTTTGACTCAATTTCAAACTTATTCCTCTGCTTGGAAGTACCGGTTTTGTCAACAATTGAGAGGAGGCTAAACCGATTCTTCTTGACAATAATAATACACGAGTTGACATCTGAATTATAATATACGAAAAGTCAGGAAAAAATCTACATTGTGAGTATTGTATAATAATATATTGTAAGTATATTGCATCACAAATTACAAAAGTTGCAAGCAATCCAAATTATGAGTAGCATTTAAATAGAGTTTGTGGACTTGTCAGTAACAAATTCAAATCATTTAATATTTAACAAGAACAACTAATTGGAGACTTTTGACTTACCTCTTCCGGGGCTTGTTTTTTATTCCGTAATTTTAACAAAAATATGAAAAAATATTCTCTTCACCTTTCAAAACACAATCAAAGTCAAAGCCAGAGATGAAATTATACGCCGATCAAAAAACTTTTTTAAAAATTTGAAGCAAGGATGTAGCAGCTCCTCAAAGATGGCACGCAATTCACTGAAGTGACCGTAGAACTTTCACCCGAGGTTTCGTTTGGGCTAACAACGGTCAAGTTACATAATTTGAAACTTGACCTGTGCTCAGATGACAGGGGTCATAATAAATGGCATAAAGTCCCATCGCATAAAAGTTTCATCCATATGCTCCAAAGTTAAATAAGCTCTTCCATTTAACAAGCTTCAAGGTGTCTAGAAAATGGGTACATATCATTTGTAATAGTTCTACATAACGCACGTTTACACATAAAACGCGGAGTAAGGAATAAGTGATCAAAAATTTGATATAAAAAATACAGACTGTAGATACCAATATCAATTGTAAAAAATATGACTTTTCCATTTTCCAATCTTTTTCTTCCAATAAAATCTAAACGAGATACAATGACGGGGCAAAGAAAGTTGAGGGGAAACAAATAGAAGTTTCTCTTCTGATCCTGAGGCAGGGAGAGAATCTGAAGTGATCATTTATATTTTATATGGAGCTCGTTCCAGACAATTTTGTTTCTTTTGCATCTTCTGTCATGTTTATTCTGAAGTTGAAGAACGGGGTTGCATAAAGTGTAAACACATCAAAATTCTATCGTTACCCCCAACATAAGATACTTATGCATCTATTCAATAGAAAACACAGAGGTAGGCACGCCGTCTCCCCATTAAAACGTAAGAGGCATTTTGAGAGACAAACAGAAGAGTTCTTCTCCCCCTCCCCCAATCCATTATTTTCTCGCTCCGTCTTTCTATATAAACTGTAACCGGAAAGCAATAAAGTAAATCGGTCTCTGTGTGTGTGTGTATTATGAAAATTCACTGTTTCTTTTCTCTGAGGCCTGAGACATGCATTTATTTACACATGTGGAATTTCGAACAGAAGTCACAGTGAAGACATGTGAAAAAGGAAGGAGAAGGCAAGAAATAGACAAAAAGAGCATTCTGCATGACAAAAACAAGATGACAAACGATCTACATATCTGTTGTATCCATACTTGCATTCATACAACTTGGACAAAACTAAAACTAAAATTATGCATTACAATGAGCACACATTGATATCTATAGGCATCAGTAAAATACATATGTACAAGAATTATACGTATGGATATAGGTGTGTGTTTACATATGCGGACAAATAATGAACTTGTTAAGTCAAAAATAACGTTGCGTGGTCCTCGTGTGACATAATGATCTCGCCGTATCATCAAGCTGGACAGTAATGATGAAAGTAGCAGACCCAATCGTGAAAAATGACCTTTGAGATGTCACATCAACTCTTCTCCTTTGTATGGATCAAATATCCCAGGTCTCCAAATAGACGCAAATGGTCGAACCCAAACTCCTCACCTTATATATGAGTACATAGACATAAGGCCTGTCACATTTTCAATTTTTCAGCCGTCATATTATAGTTAATTACATGTATTAGAAATTATTAAAGACAGAACAGAAGAAAAAGTTAAGGTTATTTCGGCGCATTTGCGTATACATACTACATACATACTGATGTGCACGCCTGCATAAAACATTTTGAAGTTATTATCCAATCGGTTTTGACCTCTGACCGCCAAGAAGTGGGCATTGATAAAAGGCCGTATATTTCGGACCTTTTTCTGTTTTGAGCGTACTTTGTGGTAGATAATCAGTGTACACTGTAGACGTTGAACTCTTTCTACTGACTTATGATAAATAATATCTTGGGAGCAGCAAGCTGGTTGTGGATTATTCCACCCATATGTATGTCTGTGCATAATATATTTAACAAAATGATGATTATCTTGCAAAAATCAAGCAAAGTTTTCTCACAATTACAATTACATGCTAAAATTAAACTGATTAAACAAGATAAAAAAGGTACGAGAATCAAATTAAGTGCTCATTGCTAAACAAATTTGCTCACCTGAAGACAAGTGTTTGTGTATTTACAATATAAATTGTGCATAGCCCTATTTGATGTAAGCTTTGTATCTTCGCAATTTCCAATAACCTTTATGTACAATGTACATAAAGGTACATATAGCATAAATACAAGCTTAAAAGTGATGCACAGGCAAATGCAAATATACATGAAATTAGTAGCAATGTCGTCGTGAGAAAATTCGCAAAACATGCTTAGCTGCAAATACTGATCGTGAAACTAAACCTGCCATATCACGTGTGTGTATGTAAATACCTATTGATACATGGTCATAAGATTGACTATTATGTACCTTGTCAATGTCTTTTTTGTAGGCAAATTTACTTATTGTTAGTATCACTCACTCTCAGTTTCCATTGGCCTTGGACAAGGACGAGAAGTTGTAAATATGTAATTGTGATTTTGCTTGTACTGCATACACTATAATATTGTGAAATTGGGTAAAAAATAAAACTTATAAAGTATGTGATGTACTGACAATGGGATGCTTGTTTATTCGCTAAAACTAGATTTTTGTTTCTCTAATTGTACGTTTGTGTATGTATAGATTATGATTTATCATTTCTGGGCTAAAACGGTGAATCTATGTAAGATGAAAGACCACTAATAATCTACTTATGCTGTAAGAGTTAAGGGAGCTTATACACAAGCAGGACAAACACAAGTATACATATATCTTATGCCACCTGAAAATGGTGGCAGAAAAGATGCTGGGAAAGTAGAAAAACACTTGTGTTTTGCTCATTTTTGCTTTGTAATTAATAAGTCAACGAAAGAAGTTATGAAGAGTTGAGAGAAAGGGAAACAAAACAAAAAACAACTGACATATGTATGTATTATTCGTGAGTAACCTGAGTGTGCATTAGGATTTACCTCCGCGTTTTGAAAAATATCGATATCTACTATATCTAATATTTACATATTACATGCATAGAAAAGTGTCCATTCCAATTAAATTTGATCTCTTGGTTCTCTTGGTACACAAGTACAAGATCAGCATGTATAGATACACACATATTCATCCATGGGCCACAGAAGTATTACAACTTTATTCATCATGCTCTGATGTACTCTGAACACTGAACATACATTGGTAAAAGTCAAGTCCTCAAAATTTCCTTTATCTATTGAAAAGAATCATCTCTTTTAAATCTCTTTTATCTTTTTTGTCTCCCTCAAGTCACTCACTATACATATCTTCTGCGTAATATTTATCTTGACGCATATCTATTCAAACTTATAATGCTGTGTATAATCTATCTGCAATTTTTCATGATAAGTAATAATATTGTACAATCAAAAAGGTTCTCTTTTCTCAGGTCTTCTTCATTCTCGGGGCTATAATATAAGAAGAATTGACTTTATTGTCACTGCCATCATAAAAATGGTAGCCATAATGACTCAGTAGATCGTTACAATTGGGA
>JAQIVE010004465.1:0-14503 GCA_034698285.1 Sminthurinus bimaculatus | reverse complement strand
CTACTTCTGGCTCAACTGGACACCTTTGGCAGCTTGTACAATGAGCTATTTACCATCAACAACAAATTTAAACGTAAGAACAAATTGATTGTTACATTATTTTCTGCCGCTCTGTACGAAGTATTTAATGATGCTGGATTGTCTTTTGTTGGTTTTCAAAAGATTTCTTTTGTTTGGCTGTTAACTTTTGATTTTTGACTAAAATTTACCCTAGACTTTTGATTCTTACAGATTTGTACACTCCGAAAAAATGTCCAGACAAAATACACAACATGCTTTGGGCCTTCATTATTACGGCCTTGATTCAGCCCATCGGCAACATGTTTGGCTATATCGGAGAGTTTCGAGCGGTGAGATATTGGCCGTCTGCTGTGATTCCAGCATCCATTTATCCAGCTACCGTCCCAATATTTGCTTTTTTGGAGTATTTTGTGGCCAACTATGCTCTTGCAGGAGTAATGGGCCATGTCTTACACCTGATGGCTTACTTTAGTTGTACAAACGCCTGGATCAAATTACTCAAGTAATAGACAAATCTTGAATATTCTCCGAGATTTTTTTCAGCACAAACAATTATATGCACTTCTCAAGTAAATTTTATTTTCTTGTTTTCAACATCTAATACTCACATTTGAAGCATGAACCATCCAATTTAAAATAACTAATAATATACTTTTATTTTAGTGAAGGGGGATTCGACTTCTCGAACTGTGATGAAGATGGAGTTTACTATGATGAGGATTCAGTGTATCGAATCATGCAAGTGATGAATCGCCACTACAACAATGCCCGGCGTTGGATGTGGACAATCACCTTGGCCTTCATTGCCATCGATCATGTAAGACATTCAGAATTGCAAATTAGCCAACATAAAAATCATAAAAATATATGAGTACATGATTAAAATTTCCGTTTGATATTCCAATAAATTTTTCTCTCCAGATTTTGGTCAATTGTGTGACAATTCTCTTGGGTCACGTCATTCCACGTGAGTCTTTGTTGTCTCATGAATGTTGCTACTTAATTGAATTGCAATGCATTTTGTCTCAATTTTTCTAAGTGCTTTAATTTTTCTGTTGCAGTTCCTAGTGTCTTAGTTTTTCCCTTGGGCATAACAATTTTCTGCTGGTTCGAAGTAACAATGTTCAAAAAGTCAAGTTTGATGCTCGAAATCTCGGAAGAATACATCAAAAAGAGGATGGGTAGACGTCAAAAATATGACCAGGCATTTGCACGCTCTTGTGCACCTCTGCAGATTGAAAGCTCCTTCTTTCACATGAAAAAATGCACAACTTTCAGTTTTGTGGGTTTTGTCGGTGAACAAACTGTCAGCGTACTTTTGCTTTGAACTTCGTTATTCTTCAATTTGGTTTGCTATGTACGGTCAAAAATCAGCTCCAGTGAGAAAGCAAAGTCGACTGTTTAACTGTTTCTATCACGACTAGTAACGTGCTGAACTTCAATTTTTCTTGGCAATTGAAAGTTGACTTTACTCACTAGCTGATAGTTATTTGAAAGCAGAGTCTCATTTTTGTAAATTTATTCTCGGATGTGATATTATTGTGCAGTCAAATAAATACTTGCAGTTTCTAACTACAGATATAATGGATTTAAAATATTGATGCCCAACTTTTCAAAACGAATTCCACAATCAAAACAAAAATGCCAACTGATGCACAATGCACACTTAAGTGAAATGTAATATTTTATAGGTATAACTATTGTACTAGAATAAAAATTTAAAGGACACAGTCAAAAAAATATTGAATGTAATTACATATCACATTATTTGTGACTGAGTTCATATTGAATAATTTGATTTTTTTCTTCATGTTTTTCCATAGCATATAAAATTCATAACATATATAAGCTAATATACCGCACTCCAGGCATTTGATTTGGAACTTTGTAAAAAATGGAAACCTCAAATGATAAGAAAGTACATTATTATTATTATATATCCATTAGTTTGTATCAGTTACACGTGGACGGCAGTCGAGTCTCCGGAAGTATATAACTGTTGCTTGAGTATATCTTACTATACATCCATGACATTTCGAATGGATATTGGAGTCAAAATGTTTTTGTATTTTTATTATCCAGTTTTCATAGAAATAGACAAGGAAACGCATATAATAAAAGTGATTATAGCGGCATCCCCTTTAAAAACTTCATAGGTAAAATTTTTTACTAAATTCGAATAAATTATTGCAACTAAAATTATCCTACACCATGAGATTGTTTTTAGAAGTCCAAGTTCCATGGCAATTTACTCGAACAGTTTTTTCAAAATTTTTGACCTATAAAGTTTTAAAGAGGGTACCGTTATAATCACTTTTATTGTATGCGTTTCCTACCTACCTGGTTTGTATAATCGTCACACTACAACCTCGGATTTTTTGGAAACCACAAACCACAAAAATTGGGTATAATCGAGTTTGTAATTCTATAGGGCATTTATGATGTACTGCGAGTATACATATGTATAAACATGTATATTATAAATATTTTCAGTATGTTACCGTATTTTGTACCTAGACAGTGAACACATTAAGCATATATTTTGAAAAATATTGTAGGTACTATAGAATGTGAAAGTCACAACTTTGTGCGTACACACATGTATGTATGACGATGCTCCTTATCTCCATTCCATTATTGATGATATCTACGTTTTACTACCCGCCTGCCGCCCACGGGTAAGACATGAATGCATGAATGTCTAGGGACAAAACCCTTAAACAACGACGGAAAGTTGGAAAACAAACCAAGAAAGGGTCTCAGTTTTCATTTCGTCCCCACCTGTAAAACACTTAACTCTGCGACTCGAAAATTTTTGCGAAGGCTAGCAAAAAGCTTGTATGTATATTACAAGTTGTAACATTTTTTGAAAAAAATCAAATACATCGATCATCACCATTATACAATAAATGCAATGATCTCATACCTGGGCATTTAAATTGTATTATTTATTTCATAGTTTTCAACCCTGAATTTTCACTCACCGTCATAAGTACACCATCATCATGTTAAGCAAAGGAAGCATTCGAGCTTTTAAATTTTGGTTTAAAGTCGCCAGCTATTTTAAGCTGATACCCTATGAATGGGATAGTCGTACTGGCAAGGCCGTGCTCACCAGCAACCGAACAACGATCATAGTCTGGATGGTGATGATGGTCGAAACTTATTTGGAGGCGGCTTATCAGTGCTACGCCAGCATCATATATGCCACCGATCCCAGTGTCGATTATTCCCAATATATACAGCTTGTAGTTCATTTTACAACAAGGCTGTCTGCAATTACCTATCAAGTGCTACTTCTGGCTCAACTGGACACCTTTGGCAGCTTGTACAATGAGCTATTTACCATCAACAACAAATTTAAACGTAATAAGGAATTTTTTTGCTGTTTAATTTTTCCAGTACATACTTTTGACTTTTTTGTTGCATTTCAAATTTTAGTTTGATTTTTTACAAAATTGACCTTCGACTCATATGTTACTTACATTTATTATGTCAACTTTTGCAGATCTGTACACTCCAAAAAGATGCCCAGACAGAATACACAGCATGCTTTGGGTGTTTATTATTGTGTCCTTCGCCAACCCTATAGGCAACATGTTTGGCTACATTGGAGAAAATAAAGCGGTGAGATATTGGCCAGCTGCTGTGATTCCATCGTTCATTTATCCATTCACTGTGCCCATATTTGCTGTTTTGGAGCTTTTCGTGGCGAATTACGCCACTGCGGGAGCATTGGGTCATGTTATACATCTGATGGCCTACTTTAGTTGTACAAACGCCTGGATCAAATTACTCAAGTAATAAACCATGCTGTCTTCTTTATAAATCAAAGTGTTACAACTTTAGATAAGACTTATTTGAAATGTTAAATATCCAAGTTAAAATAACGAATGATATTATTTTTACTTTAGTGAAGGAGGATTTGACTTCTCAAACTGTGATGAAGATGGAGTTTACTATGATGAGGACTCAATCTATAGAATCCTGCAAGTAATGAATCGTCACTATAACAATGCCCGGCGTTGGGTTTGGACTGTCTCCTTGGCCTTCATTGCAATCGACCATGTAAGGCATTCGAAATTTCCAACAAGTCATCATAAAAATCAGCATACAATATATTTTATACCTAATCATATTGAAAACGACTTGACTGTAACAACATGATGACTTTTTTTACTGTCCAGATTTTGGTCAACTGTGTTTGTATTCTTCTGGGTCACGTTATTCCCCGTGAGTTTATTTGTCATAAATAGAGCTGTGTGTTCTTTTGCAATGTATTTTATCTTAACTTCTGCAAACAAAAGTCAATACCTATGTATGTACGTGTGATGAGCTTTTAAAATAGAATTGTTGTTTTGTGTTTTTGTATGCCCCATACAGTTCCACATGTCCTAGTATTTCCAGTGGGAATCGCAATTTTCTGCTGGTTTGAAGGGACAATGTTTAAAAAGTCAAGTTTGATGCTCGAAATCTCGGAAGAATACATCCAAAAGAGGAAAGGTGCACGCCGAAAATATGACCAGGTATTTGCCCGCTCTTGTACACCTCTGCAGATTGAAAGCGCCTTCTTTCACATGCAAAAATCCACAACTCTAAGTTACATTGGCTTTGTCGGTGAACAAACTGTCAGTGTTCTCCTGCTTTAAAAGACAAATATTTTGATAGCATACATACTTCACTTACTGTCATATAAAGTAATTTCATAATGTATGTACTTGTTGGCATGTTGTTTGCCTTAAATTTTAAAGGCCCATCTCCACTTTCTTTGTGTCATATTTGTTTCCACTAACTTGTAGTTGTGCGTGTCCTATAACAAAGCTGTACAAATATGTATGTATATAGAAAATTATTGTATATAGCTAATAGCTATATGTATGTACGCGTGTCTTTGGAATTCGGTAAAAGCAGAAATGGGGCTAAGGTTAAACGCCAAAATCTGAAAGTAGGGAATGGCGTGTAATACATATTTAGTGATTAAAATCATTGTATTGAATATTAATTAGTTTGTATTATCACCGTCACTACACAACCTCGAATTGATTGTGAATACGAAATATCTACAATTGGCGAGAGCTTCATTTGACATGTTCGCTATCGTATATATATCTTTGGAGTTTATAAACTCATGTGGCAAACAAAAGTGTGACGCACACTCAGACATTCAATAATTCAAAGCAATTTAGTATGTATATGTATGTGGCATCGAACTTTTAGCAGTCGCCATACGAACCACAATCATCACGTGTTTTTTATCTGATTCGCCTTATTAGGGCGATTTGTAATTATTAACGAAATGTTTGGTGCAAATTATTATTTTCCAGTTAAAAATTTTCGTTTTTATTAATATTCACAATTCACAAAGTAAAGTTTTCTCATAAGAGTTCACATAATATCATTCATAGTTGGATACCATTCTGTCCTGCTGACGTTGATTATCCACTGCCTTTCTTCAATACAAGCAATTTAAATAAATTATTGTTTCACTTTGCATTTTAAGAATAGTATGATGTATAGGTTTAGATTTTGTGACTTTCACTAAAAATGCTCAATATTTTTCTTGAGAATAATAAAAAGTACTCACATTGTCATTATTCCATATAAATTTGAATATTGATAAACTCCAGTCTTTCGTATTATATTATATAGGTAGATAAAATATTTTACTCTATAGCCATTGACTGCTTGATTTTTTATGTATAGTGAAAGGGACCTTTTTGTGAGGAAGGAAACTTTCACCATATTCTATATGTATGCATAAAATCCAGGCACGTCATTGCCTTTAGTACATAATATTTTCTCCCCTCAGAATTACATTTAATGCTTATGATTCATGACCATGGTTATACTTGTTACTTTTACACATGAGCATCAATCATTTAAAGCTATACCTTTTTAATTTTTAATTTAATATAATATAATATACATACTTAGCACACTTGTGATTCTGTGTATGTATATAGCATATACATACACATATTGTGTAATGTACAACTAGTTATACACGCATACGGAACAAAATGTACAATATTTTATCCAGGATAACATGTGACTTCAATGTAAAATAAACACTCATCATTTTACTTAATTCATACCGGAAAAAAAGAACTCTTCCTACTGTTTTACCATTCACAACCAACATGAGCGCAGTCAATCATTCATAATTCATAACCAATAACAATATTTAACTTATAAATTTACATCTAAAATTAGGTACGTTCCCTTGGGGGCGTTCCTCAATATCAACTCTTCCCCCAAGGACAATATAATGTCTGTTAAATTTACAAAATTATCACTAGTACATCATTATCATTATTTCGGTCGTTTGTCCTCTTTTTTATCACTAGTACATTTGCGCTCCTTCTGTTTGGTGTCCCGTATCGTTCATCACTCGGTTATTTCGCTTGATCGTCGATACAAGTTGTATTAAATACATATTAGATACAACTCGTAGTACAAAAAAGTAAGAAGTCTATAATATGTAGAAAATTGTAAAGTATATAGATTATTCTTACATCATTACATAACATGTTTAGAAAACAGACTCAAAAACAATTACAATATTTTTTTATTACTACTTTATAATATCATAATTAGCTGAGATTAAGAAAAAGGCGGACAGCACTTGATCAACTTGTAATTAGAAACTAGACCTATAGTCAGCTGTCGAAAATATTTCACAATAAATATCATAATAATACACAAATCAAGTATTTGAGAGAGAATGGAAATTAGTGAAAATGTCCATCCATTTAAATGTATGTAAATATTTTCTTGGTGTTATTGATGATGGACTTGACCGAAGGAAAAAAGTTGAGCAGAATAAAGGACAAAGCAATCTTGTCAAAACAATTAAAGTTAAGACACTTTACACCGTAAAGCGAAAATGTGGTGTTTCTATATTTATCTGTTTACTCCTCTGGATTGAGAGAGCAAGGCCACTTGAGAAAGTTCTCGTTTAAATGCGTCCACTTGGTGGCGATCCATTTTTGTCCCAAAACTATGGTTACGATAAAACAAAATTTATAGTATGCTTAATTTTTTGTTAAAACATTATAAGTATGTACAGTCATAAATACTAAAATTGTTATACACGAGGTTTGATTTTAAAATCATCTTATGCTTACTCAGAGGACAAGCTCCGTGCAACATCCTTTGGTCAACTTCTCCATTTTTAAGGGAATCGTACCATAGAACAGCCGAACCCTTCATTGGTTTTACAGTTGTTCCCAAAACTGTAAAAAAATGCACGCAAAATTTCAAAATACACAGAAAATACAGAGAGAAAAAAATAAGAAATCATGATAAAAGTGGATACGTTATTTTTAGTTGGATTTTCCAACTTTATTGTGTACACACCTGGAAAAGCGGTGAGACCGCCTCGACTGACATCATTTAAGTAGACGAGGAGAGTAAAGATACGGTCACCCTTTTCGTCCAAATGAGCTTGAGAGCCCAGCGAGTCGACATGAGTACCGACGTGACCTCCGAAAGTGTATGAGGCAATTTGGAGTCGTTCAGAAGCTTTTTCCGTCGCCACGTTTATTCCGGTTAAAGACTCAATTTTGTTGATGAGATCGATTTGTGCAAAATCAGAGTCCTGCAGCCAGGCGTAGGTGGCTGTTCTTGGAGTTGCTTTGGCGTGATTTCTTGGTGGCGCTCGTTCCTTTTCACAAAAAGAGAACACAGAGACGATAATTAGAAAAGTTTTATAGGAAAAGGAATCAAATTCGTTCATTAAAACACGAACAACTTAAATTTCTTTATAATTCTATTTAACTTATTTACCAGCATGGGACTCGCGACTTTCTTTAATACTTCGATCCACTGATCCCCCATAAAGTCGTATATTTGCACCAAATAAGGTTCCTTGTGCAGCAACTCCATTTTCAAGGGGTTGAGAATAAAGTAGGGATGTCTTTTTGTCTCCAGCCAACACTTTAGATCGTGTTTCTCCTCCGCATTCTGGAAATTGTAGCCATTGCACAGAGCCACAAAGTTGATGAAACTGTAGTCCACCGTCTCGCCAAACTCCCGTCCCAAAAAGTGCTCAAACAAGTGGGCTCTCATGGTCTGAGGAAGAGGACCCTCCTTGTTGCCAATCAACGAGGCAAAGATGAAGGGACTTCGTTTCTCCCTCTGCTCATCAAAGTGTTGGTCGTGGAGCTCCCGGGTTTTTCTCTCCGTCGCTCGAATCACTTCCTCACTGAGTCCGGGCCAACGATCCTCCTCCTTTTCCCTGGACAACTTCCACCGGGTCGCCTCGATCCACTCGAGAGCCAGGGTGTAAAACTGCCAGCGAATAGCAAATTGAGCAATCTTCCAACACTGCTGAGTGGTCAACTTGACCCCGGTCTCCAAACCGTCAATCTTGCCCTCGACAAACTCGGTGATGTTGAGAGCGTAGAAAAAATGGATTCGCAAAATGGCATCGATCGAGTCATAAGTGTCGTCATCTGAGGGCCAATTGTGATGACCTTGAAGCTCTGCCATTTGATCCAAAAATGTGGCCTCGGCATCATCCCGGATGTGCTTGTCAATGGCTCTAAAGTCCTCCGCAAAGCGTCGGATCATCCGGAAGCTTCGGATGGGGGACGCGGTTACTTTAAGGGCTCGGCGGATTTCCTCCCGTCCGCCGTCAAGGTCGACGAGTCCCGCGTTAACTTTGACAGCCTCCTTGATGCTGTCATTGTGACTCAGGAGTTGCTGATGGTGAAGTTGCACCACGTTCACTTTGAGCTCCGGACTTTCCACGTCCGACTCGGTGACCCCGGTGAAGACGCTGTCCTCATAGTCGGCCAAATAACGGCGGACGATGGAGAGTCGCTCCTCCAAGGACTGGGCATATTCCAACACCTTTTGATGAATAGTCTCTTCTCTCTTGGCCAAATCGGTGAGGTAAACGGAGGAGAGGGCATAGGGCAGGGGTTGAATGTGGTTTGGTGGAACGTCGTTCAAGTTACCCACTGGCTGGTTATACGGGGAGCCACCGAGTGGCCCCGCAATTTTTGCATTGCACGATAACACACAAAACAAGTCCAAGCACCATAATATCACAAACACTATGAAATTCTTGCTAAGCACAATCATCTTCCCTGTGATTGTGTGTCCTATTTTTTACACTTTAATTTTTTAATGTACGTTGACAAGAAGATGAAGAAACTTGAAAAAATATTCACAAAAATGTGGACACTCCAAAATCATCCAGCTGTCTTCTCCCCGAAAGTTGAACTGTTTAAAAAACAATAAAAGTAATAAAAAAAATCAAAACTCTTGTTTACGACGCATTTTTAATGTTGTTGTAAAAGTTTAATTTAAAAAACTTATGGCTTTTGACAAATTCACTCAAACTTTGATGGACTCAGTCCTAATAATAATGTTTGCAAACAGAAATTGCACCGAGTTTCCTGAGACGTGAAAACATTTTATCTTGTTCTATTGTTATATTTTAATTTTGATTGCCGTACTTTGCCATACAAGTTTTATTGTCTCTCTTATTCTGCGCTCTGTGATGACAGCAGCGTACATATAAATACAACAATGCAAATAGTATAGGAAATTATGTGGGCCTTAACCAAAACAAAATAATATACATGCAAAATTTTAAGTTGCACAGTAAATACACAGAACTTTTAGCTTTGACACATCATAATAATATTAAAATCTAATAATAGTTCAACTTTTGTTATAAGGAAGAAACTTTTCAACTATAAAACCTTAAAAAATAATAATGACAATAATAATATTGCAAATTATTAGAATTTTTGTTGTATTATTACACTGTATATGTCGTATGTACACAATAAAATATGCTTAAGCTGCGTCTTCTTAAACAGAGAAGGAAGGTGAATAAATGGCCAAAATGCGTGAGCTTGCAACTTCAACTTCGTTGTCGAAACTTCGTTGACCGGACTCAATATTTAAGAAAAGAACAAGTTGTGTATGGCGGAACGAATAGATCTTCAGTCTACTTTACACAGTTACTGGTCACTTAATCCTATATATAAAATGTATGTATGTAGTCTGCTTTTCGAACCTAAATAATTTTAACGGTGCTAACAAAAAATATTAACTATAATTTCTATATTCTATACATACGTTGTGCACTGCACCAACCAACTAAAATCCAATCCAAGCAGCACAGGCACAAGTGCACAGCACAGCACACTGTATTATAATAGACTTTATACAGAAAAGCGAGGTAACAATGCCGAGAACAGTGTATAAAATATTTTTATATCTATTCTACGCTTCTGAGGGAGATGATGATGACGATGATTATGATGATGATGATGATGATGATGATGGGAAAAGGGGTAATTTACGTTGTACTTTATATCATTGGAAAGATTATTCGCTGTATACGAGGCAAGTTGGTTGAATTTGGATAAGGTTGGACTAGGATTTGGATGGGAAGAGAGCAACTGGCTGACTGTCATTCTATGACAGTTGAGTTCCTTTCCTGAGATTTCCACGTCCCAATGGCAAAGTCCTCACAACAGAATATATACTCACTACTCACTCATTCACATAGACACACACTTTTCCTCGCTTGCCCAATGCAGGAAGATATGTTGTTTTTATATTTTATTATGACTATATGTGATATACCTAAAGAAAAAAAATCTTTTCTACACGATTTAGTAGAACATGAGCCAAATTAACCAGTATACATATACATATAAACTATAAACGTAGCTACTTACTTTCCGAGTCTTGTTGCTTGTTATTTCCGAATTCGGTTCTGGATTCTTCAGTAAACTTGAGACTTTTGGGAGAAAAAGAGGAGAATAAAAGCTGGCAGCAGCTGTTTGTTGCTGTTGCTTTTGCTAATACTAATACTATTAACTTGGTTTACACTCCAGCAGCAAGAAGAGCAAGGTAGGTTTTGAGTGTGTGGAGCCGAACACCGAACTCTCGCTGTCTATCTCTCACACTCTCTGTCTACTTTTATTGCATATACATAAAAAAAGTAAAAAGTTCTCTCGGACGAGAGTGAGAGTGGTATTGCAGAGGATGAGGTTAAGGTTTCATCTCTCTATGTATGTGTGTACATATGCATTGTATTATTGCAACGTTTTGTGTCCAGATTGTACATGGATATAGCCAATTGATGTATTTTATATGCATGTATACAATGGTTGCGATTTGGAGGAGATACACAGAGTTTTGGTTGTATGTCTCGGTTTTCTCTCTCTAATTTTCTCCTAACAATTTATACAAACAACAAATATGTATATACAGTGATATGTACATGTAGATAAATTTTATCAAGTAGGCTCAGATCAGTATATATATATATATCAGTATATAAGTATATATTAGATGGGGCAGTAAAACTACAATCACACTTATTATACATTATACATATATAATATATGCCTTAACTCTTTCTCGCTTTGGTCCACAGGTAAATCCTCCATGCCAAAGTCTGTTCACTGCTCGTATCTTGGATGCACATATGTATTAGATGCAAGCATACATGTATAAGCTAGGCAAAAAAGTGGATCTTAAAAACCGGTCGATAAAGTTCATCAAAATCCTCAAGGACAAGTACATCGTTAGGGCCTTTTGAACATTAACTCCATATTAGATACATGTGTATTTTATATTTTATCTCGGTGTTTTGCTTAAGTATACTACATGTATATTCATACATACATAAAATACATGGTGTATTAGTTGTAGTTGTAGTTGGTCTATCTCAAGCTCGACTTTTCTCTCCTGGATATTCTCTGTTTGATAGCAATAATGCAATTGCAAACACGGGCAGTCGTATGCTGTCTCGTATCGTATGAAGCAAGTTGGACAAACTTTTCAGTTTCAACGAAGCAAAGACAAAGTTGTACTAATGAATCAGAGTTTGCTTTGCTTTTCTCGTTCTACGTATTACTCTGCTCAGCAATCTTTTTCCATATCCATGTACATTACACATGTTATATACACAATTTTTCACGATCCAGCGGGTTACTTGTTAGCTATTAGCTAGTCTTCAACTTCAGAGGGCTACAATTTTAGCTTTCTTTGAAGCAAACATTTTACTGGCTACATAAATACGTACGTATTACGTATGAGTTGCAGACTAACCTCAAACGAGTATGTGTACATTGAATGGAACAAAATCATGTTCAAAATTTTGGATTGCACTTGTTGCGAGAAACTTAAAGCCAACGAGAGGGTATAGCGATGCACATTTTTCAGTTTTCCTGCAGTATAAAACCAGGCATTGTACATATAGTAAGCTGGTCATTTTTAGTTGACCATAGGTACAGCATGTATATGTATGTATGTATGTATGTATGTACATGGGCCGGTGCATTTTATTGTGTATAGAATCGAGTATATGGAGTATATTAGGCAAAGGTGCATTTGTGCGTGGAATTCAGTTTGCACTTACAGTTTCCACCATGTTCAATCGTTGGACGCTTGAGGAAATTCTCTTCACTCCACCGTCTTGAGTCTTCAGCCTAAGCATAGAACTTGAGCCCCAAGTAAAAGCAAAACAAGTGAGCAAAAAATTGTTCGTGCAATGTACATATGAATCAAGTATTAAGTACATGTTGAGAACACAACTTTGCGGTTCAAGTTACCCACTCAGATGGCTATATGTATGTATAGCCGACAGAATTTTGAAGGCTTTAGAATGACGAAGATGTGTATATTACAAGCTAATAGGATGACTTCATACATATATTTTTGTGCACACACATCGTGCAAGTATATACAAAAATACAAGCAGGCATGGTATAAGTCCCTCGTTGTCGGTATATGAACTTCACTGTGTACAAAAGTATGACTCCGGGAGAGTTTGCAATGTATTGCATACACAGTACTTTATTATATATGTATGCATATTAAAAGGTACGACTTGAGCACAAAACACAACAATGACATTGAAGTATGAGAATTACAGACGATATCACTTTGGTATGGAAGTATGGAATGGAAATATCATACATTCGCAGTGCATATACATAGCATAGGTAACTATACAGCTTGGAACTTGGATATGTCTAAAGGAGAAAAAACAGGGATGGAGAAATGTGGGAGGTAGGTGCATATAGCTTTTAGCCAAGTAATAATGATGATGGTGTGGATGCTGGCTATAAGCTACAACGATCATGTTATATTATATTATATTGTAGGGAGTTATAGAAATCAAATCTTTGAAAACTATATAAAAAGAAGAAGGAGGGTCATTGTCCTTATAAATCCTCCTTACATTTTACCTCATATCATATGTTATGTATATTGTTGTGTATTGTAGAGCCTCAGCGCTGTATATTGTTGCATAACGTGGTATTGTAGACGAAGAATAGGGTAAGATAACCATATCTTAAGACTTATGAGTTGGGGATGCTGTACACTGTGTACTGTGTATAGTAAACTGCGGTAAGAATACGAATAAACGAAATATGGAAAAGAGGCTTTAAGCTTTAAATTTACTTCACTTTGCTGTAATTACTATTAACTTTGCACTCAAAACAGTGCTAATAATGTAACGTTTGAGGGGGAACTTGAGATGGTAATTAAGAGCACAAGAGAAATGTGTGAATGGGAATGTTTAACGGTGAGTTTTGAATTTCCTACGGATGATGTATCAAAGGCACACAGGAGTACAGCCGTAATTTTGATATAATAAATGTATGTATAATGTATATGTTGTTAGCTATGTATGTATGCATTTGTTTGACTGGCGACTGAAGTGTGTCCAAAATTAGTGCAAAAATATGATGTTGAGATGGTACATAATATTTATATTCTGCATGAAAATGCAGAACAAGCAAAGTATAATATTATATTTTTGGGCATTCAGGTAGATTTATAAGCATGCAGGAGCTATATAGTGTGGAGAAATAAAACACAGACATTAAAACAGTTTTCATGGTTCAAAAAGTAGATGGAACAATGGAAAACTTCACACAACTAATATTTATATATTATATGGAATACTGTACTGACAAAAATGTATGTTTTTAGTATTTTGAGTCAACTGAAATTGTTATAAAATACATCATCCGTGCTCTATAGTCTCTATATATTCTAGACTCTGAATTAAAGTAATATCTACACATGTCATAAGTCGGATATGGTTGCAAATTAAATTAAATTGGTCGCATAGTTACTCTCTCGCAAGATTAGTTTTTGTTATTAGTACGTCACCTTGTCATTGTCGTCTAAACGTGAACAGTGAACAGTGTACAAGCTTGTCATCAATGTTGTCAACATACCACCAGTAAGGAGCATTATATTTTATGTATAAATAAACCATCACGCTGCGACAAAATAGAATACCGCTAAACTGTCTGAACTTGCAATTAACGTCATTTGTGCTGTATGCTCTACACATGTGCATTTACCATTAATTTCCCAAGTACAAGAATCGACACACAATTGAAAGATTGAGACATAAAAGTTCACCGCAGAAGCGCAGCCGGTAGCCAGGAAAATGTCCATGGTAACATTGTGCTCCTTTTCTGCG
>JAQIVE010004464.1:0-14503 GCA_034698285.1 Sminthurinus bimaculatus | reverse complement strand
AAAAGCACCTTCACCCAAGGTCTGTTCAATAAACCATTCTTCAATAAACTCCATTCTCTTAAAGGTTAAAAGCCAAAAGGAGGCTTTTCAAGCACAAAATGATTTTAAAGTTGAGATGGTGGTGTGGGTATAGCGGATGGTTAGTTCGTCAAGTCATCAGATCTCCCTTTCCTTCACCTTTCTCCTGTAAGTAAACACAGAAAAAACAATAATAATAAGTTAAGTACAAAGTACAAATTACAATAATATTATTACCATGATTATTTACCTGCTTAAAAACATTAAAATACTTTAAAAATATTCCACACTATCCCGACTCGTGTAATAATATTATGCAGGAATTTATTTAAACTAAAGGAATTTGTGAAAATACCAAAGTTAGACGGAATAAAATAAACGGAATAAAGAAAAGCCGGGAAAACAGTCAGAAACGTTATGAATATTAACGAATGAAGAAGAAAACGACGACAAAAAAAATGATAAAAGTTCAATGTTAAAATTCAAGACCAAAAAATAGTTAACACGCAATTACACTTATACTACGCGATAGAGAATTTTTTAACGTACTTACGTGTGTATCAGCGTCAAAAAATTAACGTCGTTAAATATCAGTAAAAATGACGCAAAAATTGTATAAAAAAATAAAATTCTATTCAGCAGCGAGCAAGAAACACAAGAGCACAACACAACCACCACACAAAGAATAAAAAGCGAGCGAAAAAGCGTCCTATGTATATACTGATATGTACAGGCAGATGAACGGACAAAGAAGAAAAAAAGTCGATGATTCACACACATTTACCGTTTGTGCGTGAGTATGTACATGCCATGTATTTGGATACATACACATAATCCACACACATAGAGAGAGAGAGAGAGAGAGAGAGAAAACCTAAAACGACTCAACAATTCTAACATTGAACTTGTGTGTGTGTATTGTGTATATTATACGTTTACAAGTTTTATGCGTTCTAAATTAAAATATAAAATAAGTTAACGATTATTTACCTGAGAATATTTAAATGTAGAATAATTAACTAATTATTCTAGGCTTCACATTTGGACGTCTTCTTTGGATGAAACTAGAGTCTCTCAACTCTTCAAAACTGGAATAATCACAGGACAATATAAATAACAGCTAACTGAATATACTGGATAACACAATACGAATGAATGCTCGCCAAGTGTTCGTTTGAGTTGTGTGTGGCAGTTGCCTTAAGTGAGTAAGTAAAAATGCCCATTTTGAATCCAGCAACAGAAAGAGTGAGAAGGGGACCCAAACAAACCAAGCTTTCTGTTGTATGTGTGTACAGGGTATGTTAAAATTGCGTGTATCATTTTTAGTAATAGTTACTCTCCTGGTTTTTTCATTTTATAACCGTCAAAAATATTTTTGAATTTGAGGAATTTGTGTCATTATATTGAATTTTTTTGGCTATTTGAATTATGCTTGATGGTTTCTGTGTAAAGTCCACTTGTATAATATGACATACAACATACAAGCTTCATAAATATGCTTAGTGGTTATAATTTATAATACTAAAATGTTTAACCTATAAAGGCTTTAAATTTTATGAAGCTAGAATCGTAGATTATGTACCTTTCCTAAAATGGCAAAAATTAAAACGTATATTGGTAAAAGTAAAATATCAAAGGCAATAAAAGGACGATACCTGGTTCGTGATTCACCCTGTATGTGAGATATATAGAAACTAGGGGAGAGAAAAAAGCCCTTCAAGGGATATGTACTTACGTGTATTTATAATGATCGTCTAAAATGTGAGTGCACACAAAGAGGGGGAAGCCGGGAGGGAGAGGCAACCAAGTTGTAGTTGGTTCAACCAACTACATCAATATAATACCCGCTTGGAGAGAGAGAAATACCCAGCAACCCTTTCTTCCTTTTGCGTCTCTTTCCCTCCAGTTTGAAAATATCGAAGATGGCTTTGTGTGCACGTAAATATATTATATATACTGGCTTTTCGGTTCTTATTCTCCCCCTCTCTCCATTCGTAGAGTGTCGTAGGAGGCTTTTGTGCACATGCACATTTTTATATCAAAGTATCTAAAATGTCACTCGGATACTTTCCCACCATGTATTAATTATTTAAATCTCCATGTATGTATGTATATAAAAATAAATATAATATGCATTTAAATCTAATAGTCTTACTGACTCTGTCCGTATCCTCAAGTTTAATATAAAATTAAGAGAAATTATAAAACCCCATTTATAGAAATACCTAGGTACATGAGTATTAAAAGAGAGAAAAAGTAAAATGTATGGAATGAAGAGTATTTTTATGTACTTGTTACATGTTGCATTTTACTTATTACCTACCTATTACATATTTTGTGTATGTATAACATAAGCGTAATATGCAGCATGAAGCCATTCTGCTATGCTTCCTCTTTCCTCTTCCTGTTCTTCCTTCAGGCCTTTCCTTTATGCTACTGTTCACAAACTCTATATTAATTTAATAATTCATGTGGAGGATGTGATACGGTGGCTTTTTCGCTTTTTTGGTCAAAAGTCCACAGAAAATGTATACTGAAATAGATATAGAGTATATACCTAGATACATAGTCTATTTTAAGGTGTGAGCTTATACATCAGTAAAAATATGTATTTAGTATATATTTTTATTAAAAAGGCAAAATGAGACAGGATGCATGTATACCAAGCAAAGAGACAGCTTTACTAAGTATAAATATGTGATCGATTTATTAAAAGTCGAATACGAGATCGTCAGTGCATTTTATGGGTATAATAATGTGGTGACGTTCCTGCATCTAAATTATTAGTATTAACAGGTTAAGAACAAAGTTTTATCGAAACGTTTTCTTCATGTCGTTTTCTTTTGAGTCCCACAAAACTTGCTAAACGAATCGCCAAAGAAAGCATTATACACTGTGTATACTGAATACATTATGGATTATAGTTACTACATACTACATACATACAAAGCATGTGTAGGACGACAGCTCCACAGTGAAAGACGCATTTTTTGGAAACGATAGCGTTCTGTATTATCATTATTTTTCATCGACAATCGACAACATAAAGTCATATGGATAAAACACAATTTCAATTGTACTTCTTTCATGTCGTTTATAAACTGAGTTAAATGCCAATGTGCAAGAAATAGTAATATTTGTATGTGGTAGGAAATAACATTATTTTTTGCATTAAGTATGTGCCTCAATCAAACTAGAAGAACGAATACATGTTCATAAATTCAAATTAACTTATATTCACCGAATATCATCGTCGGAAATAAAATTTTGTAAATATCACATTTCTCGTTCCTCATGCTGTATTGATTATTTGATGTATTTGATTTGGAAGACGAGGGTAGATTTTTTTTCCCTCCCCCTTACCGTTTTTCTATACACAATATATACAGTGTTATCACACGCATCCTATAAAAGTAGTCACTTGCTGGATTACATATGTATGTGCATATTGCATAGCTACCGTGCCATACAATGTTTTCGTAGTACGAACCATAGCTCACTTCCCACTTCCACCCTTGTCCAAAAACCCAAAATCTCTATCATTACAAATACATACAATACATTATGTATAATGTAGTACCTACATATGGGCCGTGTGTGTAGTATTATGTATAAGTATATAGTTCATGATATCAAAAAGTACCAATATACTATGGCATATAACAATATATAATATATAATCCACATAGGGGGATGCGAATTTATTCCAAATCTATTATGGGCTTGTGAATGCACTGAATGTTGCTATACATACATACTACTATTTACTACTGAAAAGGTAGTTTGTTTTTAGCTTGATGCGTCCATTACTCACTTACCTCTGAATAATCAATAGAGGGGTATTCTTCTTCAGATGTTGCTATCATTTTGTAAAATAAATTATTACTCAACGTCCCTTTTTCTGTCCATTCATTGTTCATTTATACACATTGTACATATATTATGCATTTGATGCGGTTATGATATGCAACCATATGTATATGTGCATTTGTACTCTGTATGTGTAATTTTAAATAAGTCTTTCTATACTGTAATTCCCACTATTACACCATGACATTTCTAATCCAAATCGAGCGTCAAATTGTCAGGTCCGAAGCCCAAATGATAGCTGCAGTAAAGAGAGAACTTTTACTGACTGTTTACATTTAGGTACATATTATCATCATTGGAGAAACGTTATACGTTAGGTATATGTATGTGTATTTAGCTTTCGCACTTTCCGTTTCAACCGTACAGCTGACATGATAGATCGAGCGTTATAAAAGTAACTACCAAAAACTGACAACTTACAAACACTGCAAAAACACATATACTACTACACACATTTGCATATGATATTCTCACCGGAAGCAGAAGCGAAAATAAACAACTGGCAAGCATACCTGTCTTTGTTATGTATGTACATCTATATTATCTAATTGGACACACATACATAGGTACTAACTAGGTATACGAGTAGATAATTTTCTAATGTGTGATGTGTGATATACTTTAAAAATATTAGATAGGTACTACGCTACTGAAGTCTGAAGTATATTTCCATACTTTATGTAAGATGTAAGTACATCTATATTTAATATATATAAAATATTATATAAAAAAGTAATCCGCAATTAAACCGACAAAATATTGAGTCCATTCTTCCTGTATAAATATTGCTACACACACACTCAGATGTGCGTGTTTCCCTCACATTCTTTTTTCTAAGAACAGATTGTACAATACTTACTGAATTTAAGTAAATATAGGTAGGTACTGAAGTAAAAGTAGATTAACTAACATTTAAATGCCTTCCTCACGTACCATGAAGGCACCTTGACTCTGGGACTTTTCGATTCCTTTGTTGTGAAAATACAAAATGAAAAATTCAACTCTCCCATAGCCTACCAATCCCTTACGTTTTATTCATTCTACGTACACCTATACAATAACTCGATACTACCCCAAGTTTTTTTACACATTTTCTTTGTCTTCACGATGCCCACCTGTACTACATATACTTACGTGTTTGTTTGTATTTACACATTGTGGGTATTTTTTTTTTGGACATGAAAAAATATGTAGCAGTTTCAATCTCACACTTTCCTTTTTTTTTCAATGTTGCCTGTAGATAATAAAGTACTGCAATGGCTATAATGATACAGTGTATAAATAGATTTATTTTTGTTTGACATTTGTTCACTTGTTATCCATGCAGATGCAGAATATGTCAAAATATTTACTGTTGGTATAAATAAAACACCATTCCTCAAAGGAAATGCATACGTGTTTAGCAATGATTTGTAGAATTACATTATGTTAAGATGTATCGTAGTGAAAAAAGGATGATTGAAGACATAACGAACATAACACGTATAATAATGTTTGATTGTGTTATGTGTTATTGTCACAATGATACTCGATACTATTTTTAGTACGACGCAAAATATGACGCGTAACTTTGATTCTCAACTCGCAACCTATAGAGAAAGCACTGTGTTATGTTAGCAAAATCAGTTTGATTATACTGTGTATTTTGCTCACACTACTCACTACCGTATACTGAGTTTCTGGACTTTTCTTATGTATTGACTTGGGTTTGTATTTTACGTATAATCTATGAGAAAGTCAAATAATGATGCTCGAATTTTGACTTTTAATTTATGTATTTTGATCTGATAATAATTGAAATTAAAAGTGCATTTTTTTCTTTTTCTTATATTCGTGGTATTTAAAGGAAATGACAACAACAATGATTATATTATGGTAAAGTACATAATAATAATAACAATAATTTGTTTTGAAAAATAATGTGATTTCAACAGTTCATTCAAAATAATAACAATAATCAATACCTTTATATAATGATACACACATATGTAATCGACACACCATACTCTCATACATTTGAGGGCGTTACACATATACAGCATACAAAAGACTAAATATCGATACATAGGAGTTTCATTCAATTTTTGTCACACAATTATGATTATTATCGTTACTAGACTTTTCCTCTTAATTACTAGTTTCATTCTTTCGGCGTCTATCGCGTTACAAACTTCCATTAATACTCACATACTCTCTTCCTTCATCAGTAAATAATACAGTATTGATGTGTATAAACTTCCTAATCTTTTGCATAACAATAATTTATTATGTTAAAATTGATGAGAACACAAGCATGTATTATGTATCGTAGATATTCAATATGTAATAACGCATATGTGACAATAATAATTTTTCTAGTATTATTACTATCAATATGAAATAATGTTTTATGCAGATATATTATTATATTTAATTATAATATATATTATTATTATTACACTTCCATTGCTTCTCACACACAAAGGTACCTTGTGGCATGTAGTTTTTTCGTATGTATATTATACTTAACGCAAATTACTGTTCGCTTTGCCTTTAACATCTTAAACTAGAATCACTATAAATGTTCAAATTTCATATTTATAAAATTTCACGTCACTATGATATAATATAAATATATATATATATTAGCATCTATTTCCATCCTTTTTTGCTCTCATCATCATTTTCTTTCTGATGTTTGTCACCAACCAATCAAAGATCACAATAGATAAATTATTATTTTTGGTTTTATGTGTGTATTATGGGAGTAAAAATTTCAAAAGGGAAATGTTAATAATGACGATGGTGATTCATCCACTATATGTATATTGTATATTACATGTACAAACATTTGCTTCTTCAGTGTAATATTTTCTCTTATAGAACATTATTCTTGACTCATATACTGGGACTGGAACGGAATAAGAGAAGATGAAGGGAACGAATCAAAACTTTGGACGATATGAGTTAGGCATCTTTTTCATACGCGAGCACATCTTCAATTAGAATTTTAAAAAAATTATAACTGATATGAATAATTTCTTGTGTGTATACAGTAAAAGCTACTTTCTCTTTATAGGAATATCATAAATTTGAATCAATTCAATTATAATGATGATATAACTTTATGGTTCTTGGTTCTAATGGTATCGTGGAAATGTTCTGTCTGCTCCGGTTTCGTATTATCAAAAATTTTGGTTTTATGTTGTTTTATTTTGATGGTTACGTATTCATTTAAATGGATAAGTTTCTTCATTTAAATCGCACTCACTGAGTGGAATATAATTTTATTTAAATATTCTATTTTTTTAAAAAAGGAAAGAAAGAATTTCTTTTCACTGTGTTGGACGCCTAAAATATATCATTACACCGAGTATTCCCACTAAAATAGTTAATAAATAAAGATCCCAATTAGGTCCTAATTGAATAATGTCTGCGATAAAATTAAATGAAATATCATCACTGTGAGTCAAATCTAGTGCTCCAAGGGATTGGAGTGTTGAAATCACGGAAAGCTTCATAAGGGCTAAGGCAACTGGAACTTTAGCA
This sequence comes from Sminthurinus bimaculatus, assembly GCA_034698285.1. Classification (NCBI taxonomy): domain Eukaryota; kingdom Metazoa; phylum Arthropoda; class Collembola; order Symphypleona; family Katiannidae; genus Sminthurinus; species Sminthurinus bimaculatus. The sequence continues at coordinate 7,087 of JAQIVE010004464.1, read as the reverse complement.
TCAGCACTTGTTTCAGCCGCCATATCATAAAATCGTTTAGCCAAATGAAGATCTTGTTTCAGTCCAAGTCCTTGCTCATGCATGTAGGCTAAATTAAACATGGCTTGAGCATTTCTTTGCTGTTCCGATGCAAGTCTATAGTGAGATGCTGCCGAAGCATAGTCAACTGGAGTTCCCCAACCATAATAGTAGTAATCTCCAAGTCGAACTCTGGCATGACTATAACCTTGTGTCGCAGCTGTGAAAAGAAAACCAAAAATGAAATTTCAATAAGTATAAGTATTTAGCAGAAACATGTTATGCCACGTTGTCATAATACGTATGCACCAAATAATAAAGAAATACTCGAGATTATAGGAATATGGAAACATTTCATTGAATACCATATTAATAGAAACATGTCAAGACGTATGCAGCAGTAAGAAAAATTTACCTCGACCCCAATATTGTAATGCACGAGACAAAATGGCTTGAGAACCTTCCAAGCCATTTATATCATTTTGTTTCAATGGTTCAGGTTTAACCCCTGAAGTATCTGCAAATGAAATACATAAATTAAATATCAATCATACAACTTTGAGACGTCCGATAATTGAAAGCAAGTTTCAGTTCATAACGCTTTCAAATATTGACAACACAACTGATTTACAAAAACTAGTTCACATACCTAAAGAAAGGTCTTTACTAAAAGCTTCATAAACTTCAATTCCAATTTCTGTAATATAAAGAAAAACATATAACATATAACAAATGGTGCAGGTTTAGGGGGTTGATATTTTGACTCGAAATGAAAAATACAATAATTTTATAAAGAAATGTACTTACCTCCTCTTTCTAATATAAAAGCTGCATTACTTTGTGCCGCTTCATAACCTAATTCTCCTAGAAGCAAATACTTTATAAGAGCTTGCGAAAATTTTCTCTCTTGATGATCACTATGTGCTTCAGCAAGAAGAATTCCCCAACGGCCACGCTCAGCAACTGTCTTGTATAATTCAACAGCGGCTGTACATGATCGCATCATACCCGTTCCAGTAGCATGCATTTGAGCCAAATGGTAGATAGCCAAAATGTGCCCAGACTGAGCGGCTAAATTGTAATACTTGGCTGCTAATTGATAATCACGACGAACTCCAATGCCGTTCATATACATGTTACCCAAATGTAACTGACCATCAACCCAACCTAAACGTAATGAAAAAATACACACAATATGTAAACAATTTAAAATTTAATAGACTAAAAGCTGGGAAAGGTTTTAAAGCTTAAACAAAACTTATAATCTATTTCCAATCAATCATTAACAATTGTCGAAAATTCGAATTATACCTTGCTCCGCAGCCATGGTAAAGTAATGCATAGCTTTCGAAGGATCTTTTTGTAGTCCACGACCAGTTAAATACATAATACCAAGACCACTCTGACCTACAGGACTTCCCTGATCAGCAGCTCTTTAAATTAAAGCAAACAATACACAATAATGTATTGATACGTAGTCTTACACAAATGCAAGAATAGTTAGTACATACTGATATCCTGTTCGGTTCAAAAAATTGTTATGCAAACACTTACCTTTGAAACCATCGAAGTGCTGTAGTATTGTCTGCTTGTACTGCATCGTTTCCTTCCAAATACATCTATTTTATATAACATAAAATATATTAATACACATTTAAGAAGTAAATAGGTATCACTATTTGTAATTAATTAAACCTGAACGCTATAATACCAGTAATTCAAAAAAATCGCCTATAGTGTAATATACACACCTTGCCCAAAAAAGCCATAGCAACAGCGCTTCCAGCGTCGGCAGCCCTTTGGAAATATCGGAGGGCTAAATGATGATCAGGTGAAATTCCACGTCCGCCTTGGAAATGTAATTGTCCAAGACCAACCTATTTTGTTGATATAAAAGAAAAACACATTTTTGAACATGAATAAAATACAACTCATTTATGACAAATGTGATTGATGCTATACTTGACTATATTTTGAAAATACACATTTTGCAAGGTTTAAGACGCACCTGAGCCTGCAAGTCACCCCTTTCTGCCAACATTGTGTAGTAGTCTAATATGTCAGAATTGAGGACATTGCCATTCGTTGTACCAGTTCCTTCCATTTCATCTAGCAGTCTAATCCTCTGTATGGCAGGTCCAGTTCCAGCAGCACTGACTTCTGAAGCAACCGTGGCTGCAACTCTTCTATACTGTTCAAGAGCCTTTTCACAACTTGCTGTGACTCCAATACCACCCCAATACCGATAACCCAATGCCATTTGACTCCACGCAGAACCAGCAATAGCTCCAAATGTGTAATGTAGAAGCGGAAGCGCCGAACTGACTATATATTCCGTTTAGACAAATAAATCAAATCATGCATTTATAAGTGGACAGTCCAAACATGTGTAAATATAAATAAAAATCTGATAAAAACATCAATCAGATAGAGCTCTTCTCGATATAAATAGCTCTCATTGAGCCGGTTATTTTATAATGGAGAATAATGAAACGAAATGTAAAAAATCATAGTATTTTGACCTTTAGTAATTGTGATAACTCAAATAATACACTTACGTTGAACAGCCAACCCATTTGCATGAAGGAATCCCATCGCCTACGTATATTCAAATTTTCATGTAAACCATTAACCAAGTCAAAAGCACTATCTTTATTACACAATGAACAATGAGCCAAAAAAGTGTCACATGACTTTGATAAATCTGTATAAAAACTCTTAAAAAAAATGACTTTGAGCTTACCATTTGGGAATTTGGATATCCTTCTGCTGCTAATTTCTCAAATTTATCTTTAGCTGAAGGAATATCTAATGGAAGTGGCCCAATTAGTTGAGCCCATGCAACCAGCTCCATTGCTTTTGAGTGACCCCGAATAGCTGCTTGTTGTAACAAATGGTAGGCTTGCTCTACATTTTGAGTTTTTCCTACACTCGTTATGATATGAACACTAGTCGCATCTCTCGCTGCAGACGGTCCAAGTAGCCCTAAAGCCACTTCGTACATTTCTTGAGCTACAATTTTATATTTAAAAATGGGCAACAAAAATATGTGAATACACGCAAGAAAATAATACGTTAATATTGATGCCAAGAGATTGGAGATAATTGCTACTGTTCATTAATCTATGTAACACAAAAAGGCATTCAAAATCTATGCTTACCTTGAGCATCAACTGGTTCTTTATTTTCTGGTACTTCGGGTTCTCTTCTACCTTCAGCCCCATTTAATTTTTTAGTTAAATCCGGTGGTGGTACAATTTGAATGACTTCTGGTGGACCAAATTTAATTTTAATTAAATTTGAATCTTCCCCGGAATCATCGTCCGATTCTTTTTGGTCCTTCTTATTGATAGATTTAATATTAAGCTCTTGATTGTCATTACTGAATAAAGTGTCTGAAGGTGAAGGACTAAATTCTGGAGTATCTTCAGGCTTAATATTTCTTTGTGTATTTTCATTGTTATTATTAAGATTAGCAGTAGAATCTGATGATGACTTTGTATGGGAATTAGGAGTAGATGATGGAACTGTTGTTGATGTCGTTGAAGCTGTATTTGAATCTTGATTTGATGATTTTACTTTTCCTGGTTCCCCAGTATCCGGCGGAGTTAATTCAATTTTACTTTGGCAAATTGAACAAAAATTTAATAGTAAAACTCCTAATAGGAGTGTGGATATAAGATACTGATGATACTTCATTTTTCTGTTCGCCTTCTATAATAAGATTATACTGAAGCCTATGACTAGCATAAAAAAGGAAATGCCAAAAATTACTACAATGTTCTGTCTACTAATGATTCTTTTGTTTTTCTTTTTTCCGTCTCAAGTTTAAATTTTCAGGAACATTTTCTTTTGCCTTTAGTTATCATGAAGGTGGCCACATTTTGTGTTACAAAAACTTGTTTTACTTTTTGCATATAATATTGCTGACGGTGACGATGAAATTTATGTTTGACCTTATCCATCTTTCTCCATTTTGACAGTTTTGACTACAGAAATGAAAGCCATAACATGTATTCCTGGATAAAAACAGAAAAAAATCATATGCAATATCAGCTCAGCATGTATACTTAAAATTCATAAACATTCACATATAATGATAAATAATTAAATAATACCGCAATATAATTATCAATTACAATAGCAGCAAAGTGTGTAACTTGTAACTTGTTCCAACACTGATTTTTTTTAAACTGTGTCAAAAAATATGTTCAATATTTAAACAACAACAAAAATCAAAAGTCAAACCCCCCATACTATTTTTATATGTCATTTGTCATTTCACATTGGAATCCGGTTAGTCGGTTAGTAAACACGAGGACAAACTATAACTGTAATCAATGGATTATATATATTAAAAGTACGTACAAAAGGGTAATTGTATTTAAAAATACCTTGTATCCAGAAAAATAATTGTGAATCGATGTTGTTTTTGAATTTAGATATTTAGATGTATTTGTTTTAGTTCGTATGTCAGTTTGTATTTTGTATTGTGCATCCAAATTTTTGACAACTTTTTTATTCAACCCTTTAAATGTATCAAATTAATTGCAGTTAAAACCACCAACAATACACTTTTATTTCGGAACACTTCACAGTCTAGAAAACTCCACAGTTTGTTGACGTATTCACTTTTCAATCAGTATTTAATAGTTAAATTTTTTTTTACAAAACCATGAATTGTGATTGTGGAATAATTACGTTAGCCTCCTGCTGATCTCGCAAAGAATTTTTATATTTCCAGCCAATTTCTCATATACATATCATATACTACACGTACGTGTAGTAGGATAACACGTAATACAATTGTAATCGCCAAAATTAACGAAACTAAACAGTAATATCAAAACTGATAAAGTATAAATAATACCAACATTTAAGATAAATCATTATGTGTCATATGCATAATTATTTGCCATTTTTGCATGTATACATATTTTTTATGATTATGAGTACTTACTGGGAGGACAGGCTCTCTTGCCTTTTGCTGAATCAGCAAAACCGCTTAAGTAACACATTGTATGTGTGTAGTGTGTACTGCTACTGTTCCATAAATGCAGTGACGAATTTAAACGTAAATATGCACCCATGAAAATGATATTTTTCATGAAACAAACAAAGTAAAATGCACACAAATTCACAGTTAAATAAAAGTACTCACAAATGGTCAAGAATTTTATTATTGTTATTATTCATGTACCATATTATACATACACACGATAGGCTAAATATTTTTTTAAAACATTAATGGAAACACTCTGTAACGATCATTTTAACTTTGGATATACATATATTTTTTACAAAACGTCAGTTGTTTAATACATTGTAGATGATTACTTAAAAATCTCTTTCTTAACTAAAAGTATATTATACTTGCTTTATATATATACATGTCCATAACATGTATAGTAATTAATGCTCTTAAATTTCAATTCTGATAGTGTAGCATTATATGTAAAATGTAAAGTGCTTTAAAATTGAGCTTTTATCAAAGTGCTATAATATATGTATGTATATATCATGTACCTATATGTATTTATGTGTAAGTACGTAAGTATATTTAAGTACAAGTAAATTGGTTTTTATACATGTCTCTCAATTATTGCATTCTATTCCCCGTGATTGTATTGTATAATACAATTCCATCTTAACACTAAATGTATATGTTTATTATACATAATATTTATTTATAGATATAGATATTTACACTTAATTATACATTTTATGAGCTAAAAGTAAGTACTTGACCGATCTACTTTTATGTCATACATATTATAAACTTGGACTACACAAGAATAACTGTAAACTAGCAACTTTCACCAGAAATAGTCAATTTTACAATCGAAATATTTTATACACAATTTATTTATAGGTATATATTATGTAAGTGTATGTGTAAACATACATATACTTAATCAGCTCTAAAACTGGAAAATACAACCTGATTTTATAAAGTTTCATCCGCGTAACTTTTTGTTCAAGGGAAAGTTGGAACTTTCACGTATTCTTTCTCTTTTTTTCAGGGAAAGAGTGTGAAAGTTCAAAAGAAATGTAAACGTTTCGTTATTCCTTCAACAGGATGAAAATGGAGTTAAAAGTGAGTAAATATTAGACAGTATATATACACAGGTTTTGACAGCTAGACTAAGGAATTTGAAATTAATTAATCTTTTATACATGTACAAATAGACATTACTCGCACTCTCAATTCTGAACACGCTCTGTATTCACCTCATACACATAAGTTTGTGTATGTGCAGATATTTGCAAGCTGCTCCTATTTCTCTTTTGTTTTAAGTTTCACTAAACAACGATAAAAGATTATACTAAGAAAAAAATACTACTTCATAAAGCTTGCAAAAATCCTTAAATAATTCTAATAACTATGTTGTATAATATTCTTAAGTAACATTCTCTGCGCGTATACATGTAGTATTTTCATATATATGATTAGTTTTTATCTTTTATAGTGAAGTACATACATATAGTAGTTTGAAGCTTTATAACATATTTATAGCATCATTATTTTGTAGAAAGAAACTAAAAATACACATTTAAAATTTAAATCAAACTCGTTTCTCGTAATTCTAAAGCTCATATTATGTATGCATATGTTATCAATACACTGGTACTTCAATTAAATTAAACAATTATGTTAACGGTTTCACCTTAGATTATGCTAGAACTACAATACATAATACATAACATATATTTAACTATAATAATTCATGTACAAAAAGGACGGATTAAACCATAAGGGCATTTTACATGATTTTTTCCACAAGAAAAGTTAAAAACTTTTGTTAACGGTAAGTAAATCCTGCAAAATGGTTGATTTAAAGCTTTTTTACAATACATAATATGTATAAGTACATTATACATTTTCGGTCATCGGTTATAGTAATCAGGCAAAAGTGCTAATAAAAGAATTGACAATAAAAGTTTTAATTTTTGGGAAATATTAAAATGTCAAATCAAGTAAGCTTTTGAAATTTCACTCTTTATATCAGTTTACATATACATACATGAATAATACATACGTTTTATATAAATTTAATATTTAATCATC
>JAQIVE010004463.1:0-14505 GCA_034698285.1 Sminthurinus bimaculatus | reverse complement strand
TCTCACTCGTATCAAGATGCGGAGTAAACTCCGTACCTGTGGTAGCTGCGCGATCCTTTTCCGCTCCCTTACTATGCCAAGCAAATGCCTCACCTACCCCCATCAATTTACCCAAATTTTCCAAATTTTAGGCCTCCTCCATCTTACCTTTCCCCCCTATTTGTGGTCAAGTCCAGGTTGGAAATGGTTGACCTCATTTCCCCCGTTCCCTAATAGCGGTTATAGGCCGTCCACACCTCAGAGGGACCAAGGAGTATGCTGCTGGTTGTCGGTGCTACAAGGGATTCCCGAGTTTTGGCGCTATTTGGACACTGTGGACACCCTACCCTCAACTTTTAGCGTGACGCCTTTCTCGCCCCCCCCTAAATTCACTCTAAAGAGGAGTGGAGGTGCCATATTGTTGGCCATTCCCCTTTTATTGAGAGGCCTAAAACGGAATAAACTAGGTGCCCTTAAAGCTGGGCCTGATTCCCTCAATCGCATCTCTCAACTACCCGTTCTTTGACAAAGAATGTATTTCTGATTGTCTGAAATGTGATTTCTGACGAAAATCACACCCATTGACCTGGGGTTCCAAATTAGCTCCATCGCCGGTCGTGAGTGGAGTATCCAGGACAGGCATGACCATGAGACTCGCGTCGGAGATGGAGGCCCCGTGGATCAACCCGTTTGCAGATGGCCCTTGAACGCTACTCAATGTAGTTCTGGTTGTTACCCCAAAAATTTTCCCTCCCATCACGCATGACAGGATGTGACTGCATGTTACTTGCTGACGATTGGAGCCACCAACTGCCATATTGTACTGATCTCTGTACATTAAATTCGGCAGGTCAGACAGCCCTTATCCCCAAAATCCACAAATGAATCCAGAAATTTCCACTGCAGTGGTGATTTATTTTCACAATCCCCCACCGTTCAACAGACCACTGCTGGATTTTGAGTCCGGTCGCCACCAAGTTCCAGTTCCCGGGCCGTGATGAGAGGACGAGCCACCTTCACTGTCATCCCAAGTGGCTTCACCCCAGGGATCTGCAGATGCTGGACTTCACCTGTGAGACTCGAATTCCCCGGCAGTGGTCACCAAACCCCCGACCCCTGACCTTGCACCATCACGGTGAATGGCTCGAGTCTAGACTGTGTTGCAGGCGACCTGCTGACGAGTAGAACGCCTGCAACATGAGACGAAGGCCATTTATTGAGGTGTCAGGGTACTTTTTACCAAGTCAATTTGTGTCTTGTTTAAAGTGGAGTATAAAGTTCCCACTAACACATGCAAAGACCACAAAGTGGAGAATTCCCACCAAAAAAAACTAAAAGCGCGAAGTGGAGTACATGTTCCTACCGTGCACTAAAAAAACGCAAAAAGCGCGAAGTGGAGTAAAAGTTCCTACTAAAAAAAAAAGAAATTGGATCCAATTTCGTACTGCGCCCTTGCATGCAACTTAAGGTCAATAAAAAAAGTTGTTTTCAGGGTTAGTTGTTTTTCTCGCGGCTGTAACCCCCCTCCTTCGTGGAAACATGAGGGACGGACTCATGGGATTGGACTTGACCACTCTTGGGTGAACTTTATGGGTGGAAAATCGTGTAAATTGCTGACCGGTCGTTTTTTTAAACAAAAGTTTGCTTTTATATCATTATATTTTAGCAATAATAATATTTTCGGAAAAATTACATAAAAAAAATATGATGTCAAAGGACTGTTTAAACTTTGCACCGCGGTATCTTTGCTTCTTCTTATGAGTCTTTTGCTAGCTTAGGCGGATTCCATCTTTGTACAAATACGTACAAAATGCTCTTTCCTTGTGTACCTGTGAATGGCCAGCCCGATTCGCCATACGGAAGGAAGAGGTCACGGCAAGCCCTTGGAGTAGGCCCACTAGAGACGGCTGATGGAGTTAAAGGAGGTCAGCGTCGCCCTAAAGTCGACGTTATGGAGTTCCTGATTTTGGTACCATCCATCAGAATGAAAGGACCCGAAGACAACCCCAACTCTAGAGAAAGCTGCTCGAACCCCTCTGGGAGGAAGAGGAAAAGTTCAGGGGTCTGCTTTATTTTTGGATTGCACCTGACGACCAACGGTGATCCATGGCTTTTTGCCCACGCGGTTTTTAACGCCGGATCACCACTCGTCAACCTTTCCCATAATGGCAAGCCTCACAGCCTTCATCAAATCTAAAGCCAGAGGAGGCTGCTCAAACCCCCCGGGGAGGAAGAGGAGATGTTGCGGTGACGTCTTGGCAACCAGGACATTGCCAATTGTTGACAAGTCGGTTCCGCCAAAACTCGACACGACCCTTTTGCTAAGGAGGAGAAGGCGGAGCTTAGTAGTAGTATTAGTGTAGATTAGTAATAACATTATTATGGGAAATAAATGTCACTCTTTGCCTAGCTCTTGACCTGCAAGCATCTCCCATGCTTGACCTCTCGCCCTCCCTTTATTATTGCATACTGCATAGCCCCTTTACCTACTATTATTATTATACGAGGCTTTCACTCGTATCAATATGTATGTACCGAATGGGAGTTTTGGTGGCATTAAATAAACTAGTTGAAGTACTCAAGATTAGAAGGAGAGATTCAGGATTCACGAAACGGAAGAATCTCATTAGTCGCTCATCCTTCATGATAAACGAAAAGGTGAGCTAGCTGGAGAGATTCAAGGAACATAAGATACATGTATACTGGCTGACTAGCTGCGACTCAGATTGAATCTGTAGGGTAAAAGCCATATTTTCATTTTATCATCATCTTGTGGATCTTTACTTGGTTTCCATAACTATATTCATACATACATTTGTGTAAGATTCTTTGAGTCCTTCACAAGATACATTTGTAATGGCTTTTCAGCTATTTTCCTGCTCCTTGCACATGCTCTTTATTATTATTATTAGTATTCTCGAAAGAATTCCAATGACTTTACTTTACTTACTTCCCGGTATATATAATGTGACTTGATTGTTTAGTCACTCGACTGAGCTGAGGGTCAAAGTATGTAGTGTAGACATAAGCTGGACATTAAACCAAAGTTTCTCCTAGTAAGATATAATTCCCCCCCCCAGAACGCTGACAATTTTAATTTATGGTAGTGGGTCCTAAATTCTAATTAAGCATTTAATATTCAAACTGAAGCTGATTCTATGCATTTATTGGTAATTTTTTAAAGTTTAAACGGTAAAATTAGGACACAACTCTCTGAATGACTGAGTTCAAGTTGAGGAAATAAACTTTAAAATTAAAGGTATACACATGCAGTCAAACTTCAAACATTGAAAACATGTCGACTCTATTTTTTCTGCGTGTACTGTATATATACTGTGTGTATAATCAGTTTATATTTTTAATGCTGTAGCCTGTGATGATAATAGTCGTAATAATGATAGCAATTTACCGTGTGCGTAACTAAACAGTAATAATATACGTACAATACAGATATTTGTACCTGGATAGTATCTCTGATTTAACGCTGTGTAAATGTCGATTCGTAGTGCATATAAAAATATATGCATTATTGTGCTGTATAATGAAGAGCATTGTTGTGCCTCTTATCATGTTGTACAAAGCAGTCTATTTTGATCTGGGCGGTGTATGAGAGAGAGAGAAGGAGAAAGAGAGATAAAGGATTTTATTTAGGCGAGTGTGTATGTTTTATGTATGGGTATTGTACATAAGAATGTGTACAAAATACGATCGGCTTGGCTATATGATGACGATGATGGTGATTTCGATGGCAATGTCGATGGCGAAGGCGATGAGTTGACGATAGTGAGGCGGATGACGACGCTCAATTTCTTCCACCGTGACAAATTGAACATTAGGATTTCATTATTGGATAGATGTAGTTTACCCAGTGTGTGTTTGTGTGTGTGCTATGTATGATAGAGACTTGAATTTATTTCTATTTCTTTTATTTTTTTCCAACAATATTACATATTATAAGAAGAGAAAAAGAATGACAAACCATGTGTGTGAAACGAAGGAAAAAAGAAGGCCCTTTGAAATTTACCGATTTATATGGAACAAGTGCACAGTATACAAAGTGGGATACAAAGAATGGGAACAGTATATGTATGTAATGTATAGCATAGAGTTTGTCGAGGTGTCTTGAATTCTGTATCCATCTACTCTACTCTTTTGGGTTATTTTTTAGCTCTCCCTTTATTTACAAATGTATGTATACAAACCTCAATTCTAAGACGTCTGTCAGTTTTCGTTTTGAGCAATTGATTTTATTTAATTCGAATGATAGGGTAAATAGTAAACAGCCTCGCCAAAAACCTATAAATGATGGTGGAAACAACAAACCTGCTGAAAGCCCAGGACAGTTGGACACACTGTTGTTGGACATAAATTGCAAGGACGTGTCAGACGGTAAAGTTTTCTACAGTCCAAAAAAGAGTACTAAATTATAGAGGGCGAAAAAACTCATAGAAATGTCTCATGTCATCTGTCAAAACTGAAAGACGATGTGTATCTATTAGTGAAAACGAAAATGTAAATTTTTGAAAAGCCGTTTGAGTTTGACCTGCGAGACATTATTTTCACCCAAGAAAGTTGTGATTGGCATTTAATGATACGAGTCTAGATACATCAACTAATGAAATTCTGCCAAGGGGCCATTATAAAAGTCTAGTCAGATAAAATATGTATTTCACCGTCAAAACATTTATACCTTTTCGAATGTTGGCTAGTAAACATGTAACAGTTTTTAAATCTTTATTTTGCATGTATTTGGTTATTTTATCACATGAAAAATATATTATTATAGTATAGACAATGAAATTTGAGAATTTGTGCAGACTATTTCTATTGTCTATACCCACTACAATTTAAGGAAAAATTTGGCCCACTTACCATTTGTTGTAAGGAAGTCTGCTTTACTTGCGTAATGCCAATATCAAATGTCGGCGAAGAAACATGATGATGATAATAATAAATACTGCCGATTTTTACTAGGTTTCTCAAAACTGGCCGAAACTGGAACAATCCAGAAAAAAATTCTAATTGGACAACTGTCTGTCCCATTCCTAAAAACTAGAGGATATTCTTAGAAATAAAATATCTCTAATAGTTTTTCGGTTGTTTCATGCATACATACTTGTCTCACACTCTTGACAGCATTGATCTTGGCCTATCTTTTATTTTCTTATCCTTCAATCTACATTTTTACAATCCATTACCCCATCACACAATGTAAATATAATGTAATAATAATAACTACATACATGCATCTACAACACGTGGACGCTGAAAACAATCTATTGACTTTGAGGTTGGGAATCACCAGCTGCGTCCCCTTCTCCTTCTTGTGCTTTTGCCTTTTGATTTGTTTTCCAATCAGGGTAAATATTCCTCGAGTATAGCGTACGTAATAATAGACCCGCACGCAGACACACACACACACACACTTTGATATTATCAATATTTTATCAGTACACGTTATAGTCATCAAATTCTTAACCGTTTCTCATATCTTGTCAACAATACATACATACATAAGTCCAACTGCCCTATTCTTTTTATAAGATGACAAAAAGTTCCTTTGTCTCCATGTTTTTATCGCCTTCTTCCTCTTCCAGGCTTCTTTGTACACAAAAATGTATGTACAATGTCCATACATTTATATCCACATGTGTGCAGTTTTTCATCAGAATTAGCCTGTTGCCACACTAAAAAATGCTCATTCTCTGAAAACAACGGAAAAAAGACAAATGTGTCTGACGTGCTTCTATTTTACGATAACAAGCTAAGCCATACTCTCTAGGTTTAGTTTACATTGATTCCGAATCCGGAATTCCTCATATTAGGTACAAAGTACAAAGAAAAGGCCATTCACCGTAGACCAGCAGACACAGCACGAAAGTAAGAAGTGAAATGCAGGTGGAAAAATTGAAGAACATGCAGGACACCAAAACGTAATATACACATAATATAATTGAACCTCACTGACACAAAAATCAGGGAAATGTAGAAACTCTGTAAATTAATTGACTTTGCTCTACTATCAACTACATATCATATGTATCTATTCAAGTACATATTTGAAAACAACGAATGAATTGAACTGTGCTAGAGTAAAAATGATGACAAACTTAAGATGGCATGTCAAATCAGTATGTGCATCAACCTAGGAAACCTTTTTACTGCCTGACTTGACTTTGGAAGGTAAATTATAAATTGCGCAAACAATCTATTTGATGTCCTATTTATTTTCCAATACCTTCTCCGTTCGCCCTATTTTCCGTATTGTGTGTACATAAGTAAAATGTGTGTATATCTGGTCTCATGTTTTCCTACCGCAGATACACACAATATAATGTATTCCAGTTACATTTGTAATGTTTGATTCAACTTGTATATGTACACTATTCAGACATCTACATACTGTGCACATAAGCACGCACATAAATTGATATTTGTATTTGCATTCTATTTTGCCACACGTTGAAGTTGGAGTTGGACGTTTCGTAGGCCTTTCTTTCATTTTCCTGTTGCTACGAGATGAGGTTCTGGTTTTCACAAAGGTTTTTCCTTCGCTCTCCTCGACCAATCTCGCGAGTTTGTACATATGCATAGTACATAGGTATAGGAAAACCTGTACCCTGTGCCTTCCAATTCGATTCCACTTCACCACTCGCTCCTCTGCTCCCTCTTGTACAAAAACATGCACAGTTATGTGTGTAGTGTGTACATACTACATATGTACATACTACACTTTATAAAACTATAGGTGCTCAATTTATGGTACACATGGTGGCCTTGACTTGAGTGACGGTCACAGAAGCTTTACAAAATAAATGCAGGATATAATTGCAGGGTTATTTTAAACTAATAACTTTTTATTATTTTTTATTGATTAGCCTCATATAGAATTTGTTTGCTGTATTTGGAACTAACTACCTAAAGGTTGTTGATTTAAAAATCATTTGTACTTATTTGATTTTGAGTCCTTCTTACTTTTCACATTTTCTACTGTATACATACATGTACTGTGCATAGACACATGTTTTTTAAGAACGAGTGCAAAAGCAAAGCGTGCTCAACTGCACTTCACAAGGTTAAGATTATCGACGATCGACTGTCAACTGTCACGATACAAGTATACAAGATTGTACTTAGCCTCATATAATAATGTAAGTAAGTAAGTATACCTGTCTGAAGAAGAAGAACAAAGGTTGATAAAAAATACATGGAATATCTGTACAAGGTGGAGAAATCGAAATCCGAGTTGAAATCGACAGAATGTACCAAGGAATGACAAGAAAAGTCAATGCGTGCTGCGACCAACTTTGAACCGTGTATCAAAGTATTTGCCTGTCCTCATTTTTTCCTCGAAAAATAGTCTGAATAAAATAGACAACCATCTTTTTCTCCCAGCACCAAGTCTTTCGCTTTCGTGTTGTCTTCTTCTTCCTTTCATGCCATTGTATATTGTAAGTATATTGAATTGTACATATAGATATGGCATGGTATGTACCATGTACTAATACTCTGCCGTAGTACACAGTACATATTTCTTATTTGTACTGTATATATATCTAGCTTCTCCGGTCGTCTCCTGCATGTACTCTTAGGCATACATACTGCCTACCTTTTAGTGGATTCAAAGAGGGGAAAGCGCACAAATTATACGATTCAATCCCATCACTCGTTTTTTCTTTTTTCACTCGTCTCTCCGTCAAAAGCAAGAGGAACGAGGAGAAAAATAAGGAGTCGAAGTAAATACATAGAAGAAGAAGACGAAAAAGACGAGGACGAACCAAGAAGAGAGGAGAGGAGAAGAAATTCCGGCATGCTTTCTTCTTCGCTTGAGGAGGAATGGAGCAAAATAGAGAACAAAATAATGTGTGCGTGTGTGTAAGCTGAATGCATGGATATACATGTACATGTATATACCTAGTGAGTATGGTTACTACTGATACAGATACATATACAATATACACATACTGATAAATACGTACAAATTCAAATAGCGAATATAAATATGTAGAAAATAAAGCAATGTGCAAGCCTCTCCCTGTCTCTCGCTCGCTCTCTCACTCTCTTTTTCAAGCTGAATAATACAAAGCCGTTTTTCTCTCCGTTTTTTCCATCTTTCTCTCCATTTCAAACATTTCCAACTACATACAACTACAACTCTTGCTCCAGCTCCAGCACCAGCACCAGCTACAACTCCAACATTTATCCCCATCTTCATCCATTGCAGGTTTCAAGTTCTGGCTCTTCTCTCCTTCTTTTATTACATAACCCGAGCTCCTCACTTACTCCTGCCTTGTATATGTGTATAATATGTGTGTACGTATAATGTATATGTATGTGTATGCTGTGATGCTCTCCTCGTCCTGTGTGTGTAGCTATATGCATATTTTATTATGCAGACATATCTCACGGAAATATCTACTCCACTCTTTCTCTCTCCCTTCGTCTCACCCTGTATGTGTATATAATGTGTATGTGTATACATATTCAACATACAATCTACAAATGGAGTTTTTTCCCTTCCTCTTTTATTTATCACACATGGTAAAAGCTGTAAAAACTGACTAGTCGACGACTCTCAAGTCTCAAGTCAGTTGAATCCTCATCGCATCTCAATGCATCTATTTTTCTATTCTTTTTCTCTGGGTTTTTCTCCGCTTTGTCTGCTGTTGTGTTGTGTGGAAATTGCACCGTGTGATTTTCGGGCTTGACGCAACATTCACACACACACACACATGGATATTATACAAGTATGTATGCATACATGCATGCATGCATGCATGTATAGATAGATACACAAACATTCAGCCACATTAGAGTCGGAGTCAGGGAGTCAAAAGGAAATTATGTATGTATGCATGTATGTATATGTACATGCAAACAAACAACCTTTATTTGATAAAATCACAGCTCGCATTACAAATGTACATGTTCGATGTGATGAATACAATTTTAATAGGGCAAGCAAAGGAACAATGGAAATACAGAGAAGCGTACATTGTACATTGTACACTGTGCATGAAAGCAGAAATCATAATAATAATTACATGTAATAATTTTTTAATTTTATCATTAACTCATTTCTGCTCACTCTTGTGGACGTTTGTATTTGTATCTTTGTTTGATACAGTTCATGTTATCTAGTGTTATATTGGCTGGGTTTTTTGGCTCGAGTATATATAATATGCTCAATGTGCGTCAAATTGTTCTGGAATTGCCCTTTTCAATCATTTGAGCTAAGCCACAGACACGTATAATACACAATCCCTAGTTTTGCAGGTATCAATCATGTAAACTTTACTCTGGCCATTTGGCTAAAAGCAGGCGGATTTAAAACACCCATAATGTAAGTATAGGGAGTTACTTAAGAGTCAAACCAAAATCGGCTAGCCCTATCTTTGTTGGCACTTCAAGTTACAAGTTATCTTGTGAACAGTACGCTTTTCCCGCAGATACTTGCCCTATCATCTTAGATAAGGGAGTTTGGGGAAAAAGTGTCCTGGATAAAAAAAAGCTTTTCTTCAACAGAATCAAGGACAAAGAACGTCTTTTAGGCATAGGTTGTGTGCATATGTGCATTGGTTGCCATATCCATGTATTAACTATCACCTTATCTTGCGTTGCGGACGTTTTTCCTTCGATTCCTACACCAAAAGAGATAAAATGATGGAGTAGAGAGGTAGAGCAAGTCAAGTGCCTCGTATATGTAGTTCTCAGCGGGCTATGGTGTTAATTTGTAGTTGCACACATGGCTCAATTTTTTTGTTTTTGTTTTCGTGTTCCCACAAAAAGTGTCAGTCAATATTCTTCCAAAGTGCATCTGCATCCTTCTGCTTATGATAAAATATAAAATACTTATTCTTAGTGTGAGAAATATTATCAAAATATTCGTATAATACTGTTGGCATTTTTATTCTCCTTTTACTTGATTCCTCTTTTGGATTTACTTATCAAGTGTCACGTGTCATTGTCATGGAGACTAAATTTCTATTACTTATCTACAGCGCCCACTTGACGCTGGTCCTTGTTTCTCCAGGTTTTTTACAGTTTTTTTCATTTCCTTTACTTTTTCCAGTTACAAATGGTTAGGTTGAGACCAAACCAGAATGAACGATGATAAAGAGTGGATATGGGAAAATTGGAACGGGTATATGGGCATGCTGTACGAGTAAATGGCCAACTTTGCGAGTCGTAGGCCATCTTCATTTCTTTGGTGGTTTAAGGATAAAGGTCTCGGCAATTTGTGTTTTGTGCTATGCCTGTGCCATGCCATGGTCCATGATACCACACAAAATACCCTAATATATGTAATGTTCTGTATGTATGTGCACAGTACGTTTACATTTGTACACATACATACAAGGTTTGTTTTTTGCTTGGAGTCCATATCTTTTGATGACTTGTCTTGTCTCACTCGGGTTGTGCTGTTGTGTAGATATAATGTATAGAATATACATATGCATGAATATTATAAGTATACATATTTACCCACGAAAGAAAATGTAGAGAAAATGATCTTCTAATGTACCCAGCAGATTAGTATCAAGTCTGTAGACTTTTGAACTATTTTTTCGGTTCTTTTGCAGGCCAATGCCAATATACATATACAGATATGAGTGTATCTAAAATGCACATATGTATGTATGTTCATTCTATGTAAATGGATGCTCATGTAAGCACAGGAATTGTACATATTATTATTGTATAATGCAGCATTGATCGACAGTTAAGAGTCTGTCCTGTGTTACTTTCGGCCTGCTCCTCTCTCTCCTCTTATTTTTCTTGGTTTTGGTAACAGCAGGAAAAACATGTAGAAAATGTATACACATAAACACAAAAGTTATACATATGTATGCACAAGAAGATGATGATGAAGAAGAAGGAGAAGGAGACCAAGATGAAGAAGAGTTAGTCAAGCTCGACTTCGCGTTTCCTTCTCTCATTTCATTTCATCCTCTCGCCCGAACAAAAGCTCTTTGTTTGTTATTTTATTCAAGGGAGCAAAGGCAATGTATCTTCTTCTCATTCTCATTCTCGCTCTCCTCCTACAATATTCAACACAAGCCGATGCAATGTGATGCAACGCAACGCAACGGCAAGAGGAGTCTCAGGGGCTGTGAGTGAGTTCACTCTCTGCTATTTTGTGGTAACTGTTCTCTCTCTCTCTCTTTCTCTCTCTGCCTCCCTCTACTTGAAATCTTTCCATGCCTTGCTCCTCACTTATGTGTGTGCATGTGCACAGTTCATCGATCTATACTTAAACACACAAGTACACACAGAGAGACCGACAGAGGAGGAACAAGATGCAGATAGAGACATGGAGAAAGAGATGCAGATACAGATACAGACACAAACACACACATAAGCAGATGGAGAAGATACTGATACATTCGTGGCCGCAATACAATTGCCATGAATCTATTTATTTTTATTATGTATCCAGCGCTGATCTAATTGTTCGGATGACTGTGGAAAAACAAAAGGAAACAAAGCAAAACAAAATGGGATAAAGGGGGACTCTCGACAAGTAGAAGCAACTCTGCCACTTTTTTGTATGTATCACATCAGTCATTTTTGACGACAAACACAGATTCTTTTTATTCCATGTACCATTTTTTGTGTTTTTATTTATGAACATGATTCATATGTAATACGTATAATACAAATCAGAATTTTATCACCCCGATGACGAGATCATCATCACATTTTTCTATCAAGAAAATTTAATAAAAAGGTACAGATTTTTTATGCGGAATATCTATTACAAAGGCAACAGTTTACGGGTGCGAACGTCAAGAAATCAATTGATTGTTAGTTCAATTACTGTTACATCAGTTAAACATTTGTTGCTGATAGTCGGGAGAAATTAATAAGCGACTGTGTCAATAGTCAATATTTGATATTCGTGAAATGAAGCACATGTCGTGGCCATGTCACGTTGAAAAAGGGACGAGATGCTACATACATATACAATAAACATATGTATTCATATGTGAGCAGATGACAAAAATCATAATCCTGAACATTAATGTTGGTGGCCCAAATAAATGTAATGAATCTTATATTCAACTTGAGAGTTTGCTCAACCCACATTCACAACTTTGTTCACTTTTCACCGTTCACTGCTCACTGCTCACACAGTCCCCCAACTTCACACTTCATAGATATATTGACATTCACTCTGTCTCCCCTTTGACTTGATTTGACTTTTGATGGTGACTTTTCATGTGTTTTTGGTTATTGGGCATAATTCATAATTGGAAAACTTGTGCGATTACATCTCTTTCTTTATCTCTGTCTCTGTCTGCGTCTCTCGTTACTGTAGACTGTAGACATACCTAGTCGTCTATACATACATTGTAGATTCTGCAGTCTATATTCCAACTATGTATTTTGCACGGGAACTTTTCAGAACAGACTAATTCAGAAGCCGCTAACAAGTGTATATAGTTACGATTATTATTAATACAGAGAGAATCGAGTGAGCGTCGACTGAACCCTGTGCACTGGATTTTGCCTTGGTGTGAAAGTGTGCAGTGAGCGTATATGCAATATGCATGCATACTTACATGGAGAAAAAACAAAAAGAGTACAAATTAAATGTCAAATTGAGGTCTCACTTCAATACACTTTAACCCATTTCCATTTCATGTCAAATGTCAACAACAGTCTTCACTTTTATATTGTACGAAACTCAGACTGGAAAACACCAACTTGAACATGGAACGTTGAGTCAAAGTCGAGACTTGAGACTCCACACTACATAATATGCCTATGTATAGTGTATAGGTATAACATAATATGCTACTTCGACTTGACTCCAACTTTCATGCTCAACCTTCATGCATAAACGTCATTTTGCCTAGGCTCTTGACGTCGTCGTCAACGCACCAAGTCTAAAGTTAGAAGTCGACATGGAAAAACCGTGAATCATAATCATAATCATAATCGTCGTCACTTTTCGTCTCTCGTCACTCGCAATAAAGTGGCTGTCTCTGTTTCTCGGCACCGCACCAAAGAAAAACGAAAAGAAAGAAGCATGGAGGAGCCGAAGAAAAGTCGTATTATAAATCCTTTGATACAACGTAATCAAAGTCCGCAAATCTTTCAAAATTTCCATCAGTTAGTATATATACTAATACATATATCAGCCCACTTTCTGTTTGCCGTTTTCTTTTTGATCCCCAAAACTTTTTCTATTAGCAAATTCACACGGAGAAACTCTTTTATCAAGTATGGTGAAAAACTCGCTACACATACATATGTATGTATCTACGTCCATAATTATCAATTTTATCCGTCTAGCACAGTGGCATAACGAACGGGTCTGAAAGTTTCCAGTCATAACACTCCATAAAAAATTCACAATTCATCAAAAAATCGAGTCAAAATCAAAATCACAAGACGAAGAAGAAATCCAAGTCCAAAAGTCAAAGCCAAGGACATTTAATTCGGCAAAAATTGGGTTGCCTTGTTACATTTTGGCAAGCTCATCATTTTCTCCCGTGGTTTCTCCGCCCTTTCCAGATACATACACACATACATACATATCCAGAAACTCTCCTTGTTATGTGCAGATTATACCTATTATGCTCTATAATAATTGTGATTAGTGATTGATAGGCTGGGGCTGTCATAAGAAGGATGTTTGATAGCTCAATATTTTGACCTGGACTTATTACTCTGACCATGGGCCGTGAAGTAAAACGATTTTTGATGAGCACTAAAGAATTCCATGTCGATACTCTTACTCATGTCTCTCTCTCTCTCTTCCCACATTTTCCTAAATGTTGAATATGACTTTTCATTTTCATGTGCATGTTCATTCATTTCCATTTCCATTTTCCATCATCTTCCGCCCGCTCCTCTATCTTTCTTGTGCCTTGTAAATTTTAAAAGCCAAGTATGATGGAGTGCGTGGATCCCCTCACATTTATCTGGATCCTCTCCGACTATTTTATACTGTACGGAGAAAGAGAAGGAGCAATGAGAGAACGGGAGAGAAGGATTGAGCAATTTGGATTCCATTTGGTCTGTAACTATGCTTTATACTTTATACCAATACATGCCCGTACAGTGTACAGTGAATAAAGCAGAAAAGCGGCCAACTCGAGGAAGCCAGAGAATGGCCTGGTCTAGCTTTCCTTCTGCTTCAATATATATAAAGTCTCTCTTTCTATGTATGTATAATGTATACAAGCAAAGCTAGCCGTGCGGTGGAACACTAGAATGAGAGCTTTCTCCATAAGTATAGATGAAGATAGATAGATCTGTATTTGTATCTATCCTCAACTACCACCTGAAAGTTGAAGTTGAAGCCGAGGCCGAAGCTGGAAAGGACTCTTTCTCTCTCTTTCTCCGTCTAAACAGCATGGAATGTAATGGCACAATATGGGCATGGATATATGGAATTTCCCTTTGGATGGCTGACTGGCTGGCTGGCTGGTGCATTCATATCGTATCGTATCGCATCGCGTCCTATCGTCTCGTCTCGTATCATATTATATTATATTATATGCTCCCTTGCTT
>JAQIVE010004462.1:0-14506 GCA_034698285.1 Sminthurinus bimaculatus | reverse complement strand
TAGTCGGATTTCCTATGTGGTGCCTTAAGGAATGTTGTCCGGAATCCGGCGAACTATTTTTTGGTATTTTTTTCAGATTTTTTGGAGCAACTTTAAAAATTGACTCCCGATCCTCGGTATATTTTTAATTTTTATATTTATTCAAAGTTTTCAAAAATCAGTCTTTTTAGAAAATTAAACTATTCCCGCCAAAATATTTTTTATTTTGATGAACTTCTGTGGCTCATAATTAGTCTGTACAAATGTGGAGGGCGGGGAAAACGTGGGAAAATGTGATTCTTACAAAAAAATTACAAATACATTTAAAATATGTAAAGCTAAATTTCGATTAACCAAAGGGAACTTTAACGATGCAAACTGGTGAAATTTCCCGTACAAAAAAGTTCAAGAATTTGGTTGAATCTTTCTGCAAAAAATTTTTTCGGCCAGAATCTTCAGAATTCAGAATATTTCGAATTCTCTTGGGAATTTTCAGGATTCTCTTAGGAATTGTCATGATTCTCTTGGGAATTTTCAGGATTCTCTTGGGAATTTTCAGGATTCTCTTAGGAATTGTCATGATTCTCTTAGGAATTTTCAGGATTCTCTTAGGAATTGTCAGTATTCTCTTAGGAATTGCCAGTTTTCTCTTAGGAATTTTCAGGATTCTTTTAGGAATTTTCAGGATTCTCTTAGGAATTGTCAGGACCCTCTTAGGAATTTTCAGGATTCTTTTAGGAATTTTCAGGGTTCTCTTAGGAATTTTCAGGATTCTCTTAGGAATTTTCAGGATTCTCTGAAGATTCTCTTAGGAATTTTCAGGATTCTCTGAAGATTCTCTTAGGAATTTTCAGGATTCTCTGAAGATTCTTTTTGTACAGGTATCATTTATACTTTGCCATTAAACGTATCCTGGACC
Source organism: Sminthurinus bimaculatus (assembly GCA_034698285.1). Classification (NCBI taxonomy): domain Eukaryota; kingdom Metazoa; phylum Arthropoda; class Collembola; order Symphypleona; family Katiannidae; genus Sminthurinus; species Sminthurinus bimaculatus. The sequence goes on along the minus strand of JAQIVE010004462.1, from coordinate 13,608 downwards.
TTTTTGGTGTAAATCAGGCAACACACATTTCCAGACGACAGTCTTTGTGAATTAAAAATTCCTTTTTCAGTTCCAGTTCCGTTGCCGGTTGGGCCATCTACCGGAGGTAAACTCCAGCGGAAAGTTTGGCTCCCCCTCACGGAGTTTTGCGGATTAAAGACATGCTTTAGAGCGTCCGAAATCTCCCGCATAACGGCTTTTTGATCGATATCAATGACCACAAAAATTGCCCCCGGCTCCGCGTACTCAAAAATGGTTTTTATTTTTGTAGCGGCGTTAAAAAGAGCCGCGGTGCCCTCTTTCAAAATTTCGGAAAAAATCATTGGTAGAAAAAATAAGTCCGCGGTTCTGCAGCTGGGTAACAGACTCAAGTTGTTTTTTTCGAGCAAATTGTTATTGGTGAGGTCATCTTGAAAAAATGTGTGTTCAAAAATTAATTCTGTTTCTTTTCGGATCACTTGTTCGAATTGATGGATAACTTTGGCCCAGCCCTTGGCTTTGTCCACGAGGAGGAAGCGGACCATCGAGGTAAAGGAGCTGAAGCCGGATGCTCGTTGGTGGAGGTAATTTAGGATGCCGAGCATTTCGGTGCCAGGCCCACATCCTAAAGACACGATTTGTACCAGCGGCTTGTCGAAGATGGCGGATAACTTGGAATGGGAGTTCATCAGTTCGGTGATGAAGGTGGCGCGATAGGGAAGGTCGCACTGAAGATAAGCGCACTGGGTGGTGCGCTCGTTGTAGTCGAGGAGGTCGAGCGGCGTCCGACTATGCCAAGAGTCTCCCATGGATCTACGGCGGAGGGTGACAGCAGTTACGCTCACTTCTTGGTACTGTTCAAGTTGACACCGGCATAAACATAAACAAAATATACAGTATAACCTTGATTATCCGACCCTCGATTATCCGGTCATTTGATTATCCGGCCCTTGATTATCCGAAATCTTCGGATAATCAAGAGCGTGAAAGTAAATGGAAGAATGCATGTACATACGCATTCCATTCTCGCATTCCATTTCGGATAATTAAAAGTTCCCTCGATTATCCGACATTGGGGCAGCATGAGATACATCGGATAATCAAGGTTATACTGTACACTCAAAAGAAATAATCTTATTAACATGAATGGCATGGTCAGTAAAATTCAGCTTGCTGTCAAGAATAACGTCAATATATTTAAAAGAGTCAACTTTAGTAATAGTAAAATTATTACAACTGACAGTATCAATGCCAGAGAAACGTCTAGTATGTGGATTAAAAAATTCCATAAAAACTGTCTTGGTAAAGTTAACACTCATATCATTCTCAAGACACCAATTGTTAATATCTTCTAAATCCCTCTGAAGGAAAAGTGATAACTCAGAAGTAGAAGGAGCAGAAACAACTTTTCCCAAGTCATCAGCATACAGAGCAGTACAAATGTCATTGAAAAAAAGAATGAATAAAAGTGGACCGAGCACACTAGGACTGCGGGATTCCGCCGTTTAAAGGATATTCCTGAGATAAAGAAGTGCCCAGTTTAATTTTGAATCTCCTATGTTTAAGATAGGACGAGAGAAGTCAGGAAGTTTAAAAATATGTTTAAGTTTTAAAAGAAGCCTATAATAGGGTATAGAGTCAAATGCTTTGACATTTTTGAATGTAATATTCTTTTGTCCAGAGGTTTAAAAAGACTGAAGTCGTAAATGCTCAATTAGTTTTTTTGGAGCTGTATCTAGCGAAAAATGTAATTCGTAAAATTCGTACTTGAAAATCTTGGCAAAGCTTGCAAATCCTTTATATGTCCCGAAGACTGCCTTGGCAACAAAACTGGTTCAGTTGCCCGATAGCTGGAGTTGGGTAAGAAAAATGAGGCTGTTCACCATGTGACCTAGAATCTTAATTCAGAAACACAACTGAGTCATAATCATGTTTTTCTTTACAAAAAATAGTCCCAAATTTTACTTGAATTTTACCAGTTCAAAAATTTTAGGACCCTTACAGCAGGTAAAAGTTGAAGGGATACTGTAAAAGCATTTAACGGCCGCATCAACCACTTCCAGTCGAAAAACAGTGTTGAGGCTCGTCTCAACTAGTTTCAAGATAAATCAAAATAATTAGTTTAACTATAGCGATGAATGCTCTCTCCAACTGAATTATTTAAACTAAAATCGGCCATTGTTTTTTGATCAGTTTACCAAGTACAAAAGATCGGCCGCATTCTTTTTTGACCGAACTTCCGAATTTTCTATCTTGTCCATCACTGCCATAGTTTGCAAATGGCTCTGACAAACTGCGTCCTTCATAAATTGACCGACTAGAAGCACAATTGCGACCGTGCAGATGGAAAAAGAGTTGCTCAAAAAGCTAAATATCCGACTGTTGAAACTCGTTCCGGAAAAAATAACGGGGATCGATCCCGATGGGCTGTTGACAATGTGACAAATCCGGACGGTGATGGTCATGCAACGGGACGCCAACAATAAAAGAAGCAAAGGCCCAAAAGACCTGTGAAATTCTTCAAACGCCTGGCGTAGTTTCAACCATTGTCCAAAATGGACTTTTAGGTCCAAAATCTCATCTTTGGTCAACCTTCTCCCGGAATTGGATTCTTCTCGATGACAAGCAAAACAAGCGGTATTTCTCGACTCGTACAAATTTTTAACTTTTGTAGGCTCCGATAAAATTTGGGATAAAATATCGAACCATCTACGACGAATCGTAAAAAAAGATTCGACTAAACTTAGGGCAATCACCGGGGCGGGCGCCAGGCAGACGAAGAAAGCGGACATCACAAAATGTTCCCACACTGTCCAAACACACAAGTCAAGCCAAGTCCTTTGCTTTTCTGAAGACACCTGGACGATTAGATACTGCCCGTGCCCAACCTGCACTACAAACATGACCAATGTAGTGAAAAAACAGTACAGTAACAATTTTGGATTGGCCCCCTTCCGAAAATTCGGGTCATTTTTAATTCCCGGGAGTTTATTCCTTTTCTCCGTTTTTTGCAACTTTTGCAGGTTCCTTAACAGTCTGATCGTAGATTTGGCGTTGGTCAAGCAGTTTAGACGCACCAAAAAGTCGGTGAGCAAATAGCCGTAATTCATCCCGACGTTTAGTAAATTCGAGGACAGTTTCGCCTTGCCGTCAATGTGAAGAAAATTTATCATCAAGTACAGCTTTGACATGGGAGAAAGAATTAAACAGATCAGGAAGTAAAACGTTTGGGCGCTTTTCCACGAAAATTTGGCGACACGGCCATTTTTGGTGTGGATAGGAAAACACCCACAAAATTTGCAAATGGCAAAAATCCACTGGCCTATAATTTGTACATTTTCCATCTCTGCATTTTGGTTCTAAATGTGCGTTTTTCCGGAAGTTTCGCAAATGCTACAAGTCAAGTCAATGTTTAACAACACTTTGCTTCATTTGTTACAGGCAACTGCGTATTTTCTTCCGCAGAATTTAATTTCGTGTAGTGCCTTTTGCGTGTTATTTCATGTTTTGGTCATATCGGTCATCTTTCTTAAGAACTTTGCGGTGTTCAAATAAACAGGTCGCAATTAATAGGATTGAAGTGTTTTGTTAGTTTGCCGATAATTGAAGTTGAATTAGGAAGATGGAGGCGTTTGTCATGTGACCGATGATCTAAACGGACATAAATCAAGGATACATAAAAATTTACTATTATTACTATTATGGATGTTTTTATTCTTCAACATTTGAGGCAAGACTTTGTGCTCTTTGATTGCAAAGAAAACGTCTAACGTTCTCACAGCAGGAAGTAGTTGGATGGACATCGGAAAGGCGTTGCAGGGTCGAAGCGTCCAATTCCAATTGAACAACAGTTTATTGGCTTGACTCAACTGCAAAAGTTGAATTGAGTAACGGTTGGATTAAAAACTAAACAAATTCAGAAAATTAAAGTGTTTTTGAGTTAATTTAACAGCAGAATAGGTGAACATGCATACTAGTTGAAAACTGGTTGCGGCACCTCCTGTCACAGCTTTGAGCCGACCTATGGCAACCGAGGCTTGTTGACGACTCTGATAAATCTACCCAAAAAATCAAGTGTATGAGTAGGTATGTAACCGGTTTAAGGTAATTTTTTAAATTACACATAAAATTTAGTTTTTCCCCCAAGGAACGGAAATTGTTTCAACCGTTTGTGACCATTACATACCACGTTACTTAAAAAATCTCCTGCAACAAGAAGGAGGATCATGGTGGACATGTACATAAAGTTGCTGACCACGATGAAAAACAGGCTATCAAAGCTGAAGGTGGAGAGTTCAAAGGAAAAGGATCCAGCCTTGACGGCGTGAAAAATTCGCAGGGTTGTCACCATGGAACGGGATACTACCACGAAAATTAGGGAACCTCCAAAAGCCCTTTGAAATTCGACAAAGGCTTCTCGAATCTTGATACTGTATTCAAAGAGGGGCTTTAACTCCAAAACCGGCTCATTGTCAGTGTTTCTAGTTGCCATGGTATTTTCCAGCTGTTCAACTTGATCAATTATGTGTATCCATTTGCTGCCCAATTCTTGAAAATGTCGCATCAAAACAATCGTCATGATAAGAGGCGGCACAAGACAGGCGAAAAAGGAAGAAATGGTGGACATTTCCCAATATGACCATAGAGCCATAATCACCCAAGTTTTCCCCTGTTTTACCGAAAGTTTAATGACATAGTACAAGGAAAGAATGGACAAAACGCCGATGAACGCAAGAGCAATGAAAATTCCCCGCATTAAAATTTTCTCCCGGCTACTTTTTCTTAAAATGGTAGAAACACCGGAATTTTGCCGTTGTTGTTCAGGAAATGCTTCCACATGATAAAGTACCACAATTTTTTCCCGCATTTTCTGTAAAGTCCGACAAATCCTCAAAAGTTTTACGGTGGACCTCGCACTCCACACCGTATTGATTCGGGCGAACATGTCGTAAGAAAATTGGCCGTAGTTCATGCCGGCGTTTAGTAGATTGGTCGACAGTTTTTCGTAGACGGTGAACAAGTTTTCGGAAAAAAATAGAAAATTTAGGTTAATGAGCAGAGCAGCGAGAAAGAGCAGAATTGAATACAGGGTATTTAAACTTCTCCAGGAAAATCGTGAGGACTTTGGATTTAAATTTGAATTGAACCTCCAAATTTTTACAGGGAAGCATCCAGCAATCCGGGAGATTGTGAAAACCCACCAGAGTAAATTCTCCATGGTGATGGAATTTCCTGAGGTAGACGTTTTGTCCCTGTTGTATCTTTTTGGATTTCGAATGTCCAAGGTTAACACTCATAAAGATGAATACGATGATTGACTTTTTGATGGCATTGAAAGTAAAGATAAGTCACCAAAAATTGATCGAGCAATGGAGCGTGGAGCGGATTTTCACGTGCATTATCCAAACAAAAGCCTCCTGGCCATTAATATTATTTTTGATACAAATAACAAACAAAAGTCGCTTTCTAAAGTCACCTGCCACTGACTGTTTACTATACAGGTATGCTATACCGGCTGAGAAAAACAAAGCAAACATTTAGCGCCAATTGTACAAGCATTTAAAATATAATTAACACGAGTTGCTCCAACAAAAGAGTGACGATCCTAATCAAATCGAGAAATGTTGTCACAAGGTCCGCTGATTGCCCTGGTGACCACCTTGGCCATCATTTTTGGGCTGGCTCAAAAGGGGGTGGAGGGCAAGTGGAGGTTCAAGCTTATTTCAAGTCGACTGACTCACTCAGTGTGCGAGCAACGCCAGAAATTCGAAAGCACTGAAGCGCTTCAGCCCCCGGTCAAACAGTATAAAGAGGCGCCCCCTCACCCCCACTGTATGTGGTTCCGATTGGAGGATAAAGTTCCGATGAGCTGTCAAGAAGTGGAACCTTTAAACATTAAAATGTGGCAGCCCAAAGATAAAGACAAGGACAAAGACAAAAACAAGGGTGGCCGTTCCGCGATAAAAAAAGCAGGACGAACCACTTCTGAAATAAAACAGAAATCCAACAAGAAGCCCAAGTCCCGGGACAATGAAATTTTGCCACAGCCCCGCATTGTGGGAGGTCAGTCGGCCGAGGTGACCGACTTTAAAACCTTGGGTTTCATCACCATCGGAGGGAATGGTACGGAGCACATCAACTGTGGGTGTGAAATCATCGGGAGCAATTGGGTACTGACGAGTGTCCAGTGCGTCCAGCCGGAAAGAATGAACGCCTACAGCGTCATCGTTTTCACGGATAAAGACACCAAGAAAGAGACCAGCATCGAGCAAGTTATTCCTCATCCAGGCTTCCACGTGATGAACAAAACCCGGTATCACGACTTGTTGCTCGTCAAGACGAAGGAGGATTTGAAAAAAGTTGTCGGCAGTGCCACAACTTTCTCTATCGACGACAGTGAACACCTTTTTCTTCGTTTTGCGGGTTTTGGACAGGCGGATACCTTCAGCTCGTTAGCCAATCCGATCTTCCAGTCCGCGCAAATCCCGAGAATACTCGACGACAAATGTAAGAAACTGTATAAGGATATTTATAAAATAACGGAGGAGCATATTTGCACGGGGTATGATGAGGGGGGAATGGCCCCCTGTGGAAGCGATGCAGGCAGCTCCTTGTACTTTGAGAAGGAGGATGCAAAGGGCAACCCGATACGCCTTTATGTGGGCTTGGCCTCTATGAGTGGACCGGGGAAGTGCGGGCAAATGCCGGCTGTATACACCCAGGTTTTTTACTATATTGACTGGATCAAGCGATATGTACCAGATCTTCAGGTGGAGGTAATCATCAAAGTAACCACCACCGAAATGCCTCCGACTACTCAAGGCACTCAATCAACCACCCCAAGTTCGGGCTAACGAGCACCTAGTCAATGTCGTCAAAAGTTTGCTCCAGTAAAAAAATTTTTTTGGTGGATCAAGTTGAAAGATGCAGCTTAATTTTTGTAAAGCTTTTTAATTTTTATAAAATGTAGGCCGGATTTACTTAATTAGTCAATACAGAATGTTTGAAAAAAAACCTCATGAGATTTTTGGGCAAGGTTTTTATAAAGAAAAGCTTGAAAACCGAGATTTGTTTCAAAGATTTCGTGTACAATTTTATTTCATTTACCATACCAAACGCTGTACCAAATTCGTACCAAGGTGAAGAATATTTACAGCAAAAATTTCAAGGACAAAATTTAATAGCGAAACAACAAGGAGAGAAATCCATGCATAAAACACAATATGAATATCAGAATCTTCAAATCTAAGCGGTCGATACTGAAATGCCGCGTCATCGTCGTCAATTTCTTCAGAAGGTTCAGGACTATTATCTCTGTCGTCGAAATTCTTAAGTTTTGAAAGCCTCCATGTTTTCTGACTTTTTATAGAAGTTCTTAACCAAGGGAATCTGATATCTTCCCACCGTTTCCAGAACCAATAAATGCCACTGCTTAACAATTGTTCCATTCTATTCTTCATCAAAAACGGACGATGTCGATCCAGCCCAGGTGTAATATCGAAACTTTTGACGATAGAAAAGCTGTCATCATCGTGTACGTGCTGGTTGTTTCCAAATCTTGCAGATTTTTTATTGTTTTGACTCTTTGCTTGCCTTTTGAAAATGTTCCAAAAGTGTTCAAAGTCATCGACCGGGGTTACAAAAATTGTTTTTTGACCTGGGTGTCCCGGAGATCTACCAATCATCCTTGTTTGAACAATGTCCGCTACTTCTTCGTGACAAAGGATTTCAGTTCGGTTGCCCAAAAGAATTTGCCGAAAGAATTTTTGACATTCTGGAATATCAGAACATCGGTTGTCTTCAATAAAATTAACTTCGTTCTTTAGACGTTTCTTGCATTCCCTTAGGCAACCGCGGTACATATAGTCAATAAAGGAATAGTCAACTACTAGCGGCGAAAAAATGTACGAGGCAAAAGACAAATTTACTCCACGATGGGTAAAGGCCTGTGGATACTGCCTGTAGGCAAGCATCCCACTACATGTTATGTTCAAATGGGTGAAGAACAACGTAAAACCAGGGATATCGGCCAGATTTCCAGGACTGCCGTTCATGGGCATGGCGGCTCTTACAAAATCTCGCAAGTACCTCCATTTTGTTTGAAACTGGGTGCTCACTGAATAGTTTGAATGCAGGACACTTTTGTAACTGTTTATGAGAACCATTCCTGAGATGATCCAAACTCCTAATACTAATTTCCAGCAAGATTTTCTGTTAAAGCTGCGGTACCCAAACTTTTGAGTGTGTTTGTCGCTCTGTTCCAACAGGATTTTGTAAAAGCAAAAGATTATGTTCAGCAAATATTTTTGAAAGATTGGGAGAAACCTGGACCGAAGTTTTGATCGATTTTTCGAGGTTGCGGAAGAGAAAATAAAAATCATCACCACAATCATGGTTGAAACGATAATGGATACAAAGAGAGTGATCCAAACTCGGGGACGAAAAAGTGTTGCATAGAAAAAAATTGAGAACGAGTCGACTTGATAGACGCCATCTGCTGTGATAAACTTATATTGCAGTTTTCCCAGGATAAAAAGGTAACTCTTAGTTGGAAGTTGCGCGTAGTTTCGATCTCTGTTTCGAAATGAGATGTAGCTGGGTAAATAGTGGTAAACAGGGAATCTTTCCCAATATTTATCAGTCCTCCGATACATACTTGAATTACCAAAGGCATCAATCAGGGAGTTTATTAAGGAATCTTGTAAAGGTAGTGCACAGCTCCGGCTGAACGGATTTTCTTGGCTGCGATTGTAAATTGAAAGATTTACAAAGTGATCGGCGCTCATAACAATTTTTTGAGGAATTCTGATTGCTCTTTCAAAAGCCTTCACCATTTTTGGAAGGCAATCCAAGAGGTTGGGGGATTTTCTGTTGCAGAAAAACTGTTGAGACACGCTCTTTAGAAAACATGAGTTACAAATATACCAGCCGTCCGTTACACTATATTTGTGCTCGGTTAAAAATCCTAATTGTTGATGGTTTTGCTGAACAACTGTTTTTTGCTGATCTTCGAGCAATATCATAAATGTTGGGGTAAATAAAGGACGAACCAACTTTTTTATCTGCTGTAGTTTTTCTGCATCTTCCTTTGTTCCTACTAAAAGAATGTGAAGTTGAGGATCAGGTTGCTCAATTTTCTTGTTATCGGAAAGATCGAATGCCGCCACGAATGGATCATAACTCGGAACCTTAAAATATTGATCTAACGCAACTGACGAAACTGTTTGTAGAACAATAAAACTGTACATATGCTTAGCCTGGGAACTAGCGCTTAGCAGACGTTTTTTAGGCCGTTTGTTATAGTTTTGAGTTTCATCGGGAATTATCACAAAGGGTAACAATCCGGCACTTGTTTGAATTTGTAATCCAAACAGAAGTTTATCCTGGAAATCTAGGGAATGGTTCACGTCATTTCTGAAGTAAATCCAGCAATTTTCGATATTGATCCCGGTTATTGGATTGATCACTGACCCCATACCTGTTGAAATAACTTTCGCTGTGACAAAATGTAAAGTGCAAATGAAAGCAAAAATTAACCAAGCTTTCACTGTTGAGGTCATTTTGATTTGGTTGTATGGCGAAAACATTTTGGAACAGTAAAACAAGTTGAGGGAGCTAAAAATGGAAAAGCAATTTTGATAACTCAATTTCAAAAGCTGTTTGGAAAGCAAACTTTTACAGTAACGCGAAGTTCTTAAGTGTTCTCAAGAATTTGTCAACCTACGCATGATATACTTATATTCGGGTTTAGCGATCATAGAAAGGAGGCAACCTACAAATTTAATTGAATCAAAAGAAATACGAACAACGTTATAGTCAATTTACGAAATGCTTGTAATAAAATTAATGTTTGTCATGCTTTTGGTGTTTTTGGGACAAGTACCTCAAATTATTCCGAAATATTTTGTTTCGATAACCACCCACTTCTCATGCTTCAAAGTAGAAGTGTGTCAACTCGATTTTAGGAAGACATGCCAGAAATGAATTCAATGATATTCTTCTAGGTAAAGGACCTGAAAAAATAATATTTTAAAATCATGCGCCCTCTAGGAACAGTTACATTATGCAATCGCAAAAACTTCTTGGGAATGATGAAACGTTGAAAAACTGATTTAGAAACAATCTCGTGTATTTTTGAAGTTTAAAAATAAAAATAATTAGTTTAAAAACCTTGCACCTAGCAACTCGATTTTCAAACAGCATTTTTATTTTTATTTGTTACAAATACTGTACCAAAGTTGTACCAAGATGCAGAAACCTCACTGCAAAAAATTCAAGGACAAAATACAATAGTGAAACCAAAAGAAGGCAGATCCATGCAAAAAACACGATGTGTATGTCCGAGTCTTCAAATCTAAGGGTTCGATATTGAAGGCCCGTGTCATCTTCGTCAAATTCTTCAGAAAGCTCATCCTTGCTATTTTTACGGTTGTAGAACTTCCACTTTTTCTGATCCTGCATAGCTGTTCTCAGCCAAGGAAATCTAATGTCTTCCCATTTTTTCCAGAACAAATATATGCCACTACTCAAAAGCTTCTCCATTCTATTCTTCGCCAAGAACGGATGGTGCCGATCTAATCCGGGAGTAATATCTACGCTCATCACAATAGAGAAACTGTCGTCATCGTGCACATTTTGGTTGTTTCCAAATGTGACCGACTGCTTTCTGCTAACTTTCTTTGCTTGTCGTTTAAAAATGTTCCAAAAGTGGTGAAAGTCCTCGACTGGGGTTACAAAGATTGTTTTTTTCGAGTCTTTTGCCGATCGTTGAATCATTCTTGTTTGAACAATGCTTTCTACTTCGTCATGGCAAACAATCTCGGTTTGATTCCCCAAGATGACTTGTCGAAAGTATTTTTGACATTCTGGAATATCAAAACATCGTTCATCTTGAAACGATCCAGTTTCGTTGTTAAGACGTTTCCGACATTCCTTAACGCAAGTCTGGGACATGTAATACATAAAAGAGTAGTCGACCACAATTGGTGAAAAGATATAGGAGGCAAAGGATACATCTACCCCACGATAGGTTAATGCTATTGGGAACTGTCTGTAGGCAATCATCAAACCACCACAAGTTATGTTCAAGTGGCTGAAAAATAAAGTAAAACCGTAGATATTTGTTAGATTTCCTTGACCATCATCGATTGGCATAGAGCTCCGAACAAAATCTTGCAAGTACCTCCATTTTGTTTGAAACTGGGTGCTCACTGAATAGTTTGAATGCAGGACACTCTTGTAACTGTTTATGAGAACCATTCCTGAAATGATCCAAACTCCCAATATCAATTTCCAGCAAGATTTTTTGTTGAAGGAGGGGTATCCAAACTTTTGACTGAGTTTGTCGCTCTGTTCTAGCAAGATTTTGTAGAAACTGAACAAAATGTTTAGCAAATAGCTGTTGATCACTAAGAGAAGTCGGCACCTAGGTTTTGCTAGATTTTTTTCGTTAGGTGATGATAAAGTGAAAATCATTGCAACAATCATCGTTGAAACGATGATGGATGCGAAGAGAATGATCCAAACTCGGGGTCGGAACAGCGTCGTGTAGAAAAAGATTGAAAAGGAATTGACCTGGTAAACGCCATCTGTTGTTATGAATTTATACTGCAGTTTCCCCAAAATGAAAATACTACTCTTGGTTGGAAGGGGTCCATAACGTCGATCTCGGCTTCGAAACAAAATATAATTTGGAAAATAATAGTTTACGGGATACGTTTGCCAATAATTACCAACTGTTTTTATCGCTGTTGCATTAGGAAATGCGCCGATCAGGGAATTCAATAAGGAATCCTGAAGAGGCAGCGCGCCATTCCGACTAAAGGGATTTTCTTTGTTGTGATCATAAATTGCCAGATGTTGATATTGCTCGTCAACCACTAGAGGGAGCTGCTGAGGAATGTCGATTGCTTTTTGAAGAACTTTCATCAAGTTTGGTAAACAATCCAAGAGGTTGGTGGATTTTTGGGTACAAAAGAATTTTTGAGTCGCGTTTTTTGGGAAACAGTAGTCACAGAGGTACCAACCATCTGTAGCAACAAATTTTTGATCGTTTAGTAGCCCTAAATATTGATGGTTTTGTTGCAATATATTTTTTTGTTTTACTTCTAAGAATATCATAAAAGTTGGAGTGAACAACTCACGAGGCAAAAAGTTCACCAAAGTTAATTTATGCGCATCTTTTGTCTGTATTAAAAGAATGTGAAACTGGGGATCTGGTTGCTCAATCTTCCTGTTGTCGGAATAGTCGATTGCCGCAACGAATAGGTCCCATCTTGGAATTTCGAAATAGTTTGTTAAGCCAGCAGATACTGATTGAAGAACGATGAAGCATTTTAAATGCTTTGCGTGGGAATCGGCACTTAAAAGACGCCCTTTAGATTGTTGATTATGGTTATCAGTTTTTTCGGAGTTTATCACAAACGATAACAATCGGACACTGCCGTGAAGCTGATTCTCAATTTGAACTTCATGGAAAAATTGATCAGGGATATCGAGAGACTGGTTCAATTCCATTCGGTAATAAATCCAGCAATTTTCGATGTTTATTCCGGTTACTGGATTGATCAGTGGTATAAATTTTTTTGCTAAACTATTTACTGATATGAAGAAAAAAGTAAAAATACAAATAAAAATGAACCAAATTTTAGATGGCGGGACCATTTTGTTTCGGTTCCATTCGGAACAATAAATCAAGTAAAAGGAACTAAAATGTGAAAGCAATTTCAAAAGTATTTCAGAAAGTAAACCTTGTACAGCATGGAGTGTAGGAAAACTGAAGAATGTTTTCAAGGACCTTTTTACCAACAAACTATTTGGATTGAAGGATCTACGAAAGAAGTCAATACAAGAAATCAATGTAATCAAAGAAAGTGTGAAAAAATAATTCAACTATGCGATATTAATGTATAATACTTTGTAATGCTTTAAAAGGCCGCCCATAAAAGAAATCTGGTTCAAAGAAAATAATTTTTTTTGCGCATTAAATTTCACAATTTGCTTTATTTTATTTTCAGAAGTTTTGTAAATTTCTTGTAACAATGTTTGATAAATTTAAGATCAAACATTAACATACAATTTAAGAAAACAATTTTACATTCCATTGGCGTTTTTTGATTCTTTACCAGTTTTTTTCTCCCTATGATGAGTGGCCGCATGTGCTGCCAGTCCAGCAGATCCCTTTGTACGAAAGGGGCAAATTTTGCAGGAATACGGGGTTTCGCCAGTGTGAACACGAATATGATTGTTGAGGCTGTTGGTGAAAGTAGTAGCATAAGGGCAAAAAGAGCATTTGAAAGGCTTTTCCCCACGATGAGCCATTTCATGATTTCCTAAGCAATCATTTCGCTTTGTTTTATACCCACACTCGGCAAAAGAGCAAGAATATGGCCGGTCGTTCGAATGGATTTTTAGATGCCGGGTTAAGGCAATTCTCCATTTAGTAGAAAATTTGCAGTCTGCTTCTGGACATTTTAGGGGCTGGTTGCGCTAGTTACCAAGCTAGCAACCAGCACTGACAATTTAAGAATAAACAATTCTCGAATGGCCATTCGAATACCCTATGGGACTCAGCGCGGCATCTCATCATCATGGGACTCTATCCATAACCTGACCTGACATGTGACCTCC